>JAHBMJ010002268.1:17500-20706 GCA_018398765.1 Chromera velia | reverse complement strand
AAGGGTGACTGCTTCTGTTTCCATGATGGACGGTTTCAACACAGCAGGCTGCCCATTTAGTTTGCAAGGAATGGTGGCACGGCGCTGCATCCTCACTTTCGTTCGACAAGCAGTAACAACGGAAAGAGGTGTCAGCAAATCAGTCTCAGTCCATTGCAACCCTGACTCTTCAGCATGCTTGTTCAGCCAGCCACGAGTGCACGTAGTGCCATTTGCACCCAGATCAAGCAAACACGCAAAACCGTCAAAAGAGAAACCAGAAGAAACAGGAAGAGAAAAAGCTGACTGTAATAAATGCCCTACAGCGGCAGCTGCAGAAAAGGCCTCCGAATCTGCATCTGATGCCTCTGACTCATTCGTCTCGCCAGTTAGGGCCCCTCCCTGCTGACAAGCTCGCCCCTTCCCTGATCCTGTAGACTGTCTCCCCCTCTTTCCCTACCCGCTCCCATTCCCGCCGGACCCGCCCCCGCCTCCGCTGTAGCCGTAGGCTTTCAAGAGGGCAAAGTGGTCACGGGCGAGGTCACAGTCACCAGTCTTGTGTCCCCAATGATCACAATCGCTGCAGTAGTGCTGTTTCAGGCACTCTTCGGGACGGTGGGTCTTGTGTTCACAGTGAGGGCGCTTACGAGATGGCCCACTCGCACGGGGCCGAGGGTGGCCAGTGGAAGAGCGACCCGTTAGCTGCACGCCGTGCGTTTGTGCAGGAATGGACGGATTGGCAGGGAGACGGGAAAAATAAGAGGGCTGGGCAAAGTGGCGAAATTTGGCTACCGCACCATCATCTCCATCGAAAGGCATATGGGGGGCGATGCTGCTCTCAACATTCGCACGCACAGTGCTGTCGGAAATGCCGTTGATGAGGACCAGGGAAGCGAGCTGCCCCTGACGGCGGGTGAGGGGGTCAAGGAGGGGAACGAGCTTCTTCTCCACCCTCCAAGTGCTGAGATCGGTTTTGTCTCCCACCCTGGACCATACAGGGACAATCTCTTCCTGCAACGAGAGACGGGAAATTTCTCGGCAGGCTGCCTTCACCGTCTCGATGTACTTCTCAACGTTGGAGGAGTCAGAAGTGGACAGAGTAAAAAGGGAGCGGAAGTTTATGAACATCCGCTTATGTTCGGTTTCTCTTGACGACTGCAAGATGACATTCTTGCAGTGTTCGACATCATCAGACTCGGGGGGGGAGAGATCTGAGACAAGATCGTAGAGCTCAGGGTATTTTTGCAAACCCTGGCGGAATGCTGCTGCATGGATGTCTGACGGCGCACTCGCAGGTTGCAATTTGCAGTGGTCTTCAAACGCCTTGACAATCGCGACTCTACCCCCGTGAGTGTCCTTGAAGGGGAGCTCGCACTTCCATGGGGCGAATTTCCCCGTGTCAGTGGTGGGGGTGGGAGTGACTGTCGGAGACGGAACAGAAGCGAGAACAGAAGTGGACTGAGAAAGAAACAACTGCGCCAATTTGTTGACATTGGCGGTCAACAAGTCCAAGTCAGAGGGGCTGGGGCTTTGATCAGAAGGGCCTTTGGAGATAAAACGGCCATCGGCCCCTCGAGGTTGGTCTCCGTCTATCAGAGAGGGAAAGCTACACTCTGATACAGACCAACCGACCCTGAGAAGAAAGAGGAAAGAACCAACTGCTACCATAAAGAGAACTAGAATGGTCCAGTTAAGGACATCAGTCTAGTCACTTACACGATTCTCTATACAGGAATAATAATGCAAGATGTTTGTCCGGCTTCTGCTCTCATCGATTGATAGTTGTTCCATCGAATCATCCTGAGCATTTCACTGAGCAATTTCACAACATAGATTGACGCATGTATTTTTTCCGTCTCCATAATATCTCAAGCCGCGCCGCACCGATAGGCAACGCAGCAGTACGGGACCGGCCAAGTCGGGCCGACCAATGCACGCCCGCCTCCTCTCTATAAGTGGCTGATTACACTTAGTGAGCAGAGATTCGTTTCTATATATTGCATTCACCTATTATTATTCATAAAAATTAAATAAATATAAAGAGGATATATTTTATATAGTATGAAACAAACAAGTAATAGTGTCAACTATCATTGCTAGATGAAACGTTGTAATGATGTACTCCTGTATTTATGGTGCTTTAACCGAGTTTATTCAGGAAATTGTTAGTGGGATTGTAAAAAAAATATCTAGAAAGATATGGGAATCAGAGAAGCTTGCTGGAGCAGCTATATTATCAAAAAAAAATTTCACGGGGCAACAATAAGGGCGGCATCGGATTTTGTCTAATACATACCAGTGAGAAATACAAAAAATTATAGAAACTAGGCTGGGATGTACCTAGGGACATACAGGAAAAAAATGGCCGTGGAATATCGCCAAAAACCTGGCCATAGAAAGTTTGCGATGATTGAGGGTTTTGTCATGGAATTAAAGTTTGGGTGGCACTTGGGCAGAATCTAAATATTGGTATGCCCGATGGATTTTACGCTCTTCGGGGCCGTTTGCACGCTTGCTTCCGTCGGGTAATATTATTATATTATATGGGATACACTTAACTAGTTAGGTAAGTGCCTCGGGGGGCTATTTAGGGGGTCAGCTAGGATCAGCCATAATTTGATTGTTGCAAACCATCAGGGACTTGGGCATGTCTTGCCTGCATTGGCAAGTGGTCGGCAAAGGCTATGGCAACGCGTGTAAAATATGCTTTTCGGGACCGTATGCGCATAGCTATAATACATATAACTCCATGCGAGTTACTTGAGGGGCACGCATCATGACGTACGATCGCGGAGTAATTAATACGATCACAGCTCCGTGCGAGTTGTTTGAGGGGCATATTTTGGAATTAGGGTGACACCGTAACAGACAGACAGACAGACAGATAGACAGATCGACACCGAACCCCCCCCCCAAAAATGAAAAAATGCGTTACGCGAGTGCGTGTGATCTCAGGGCTTCTCGGCTGATCTCAGCAGAGCTGAGCTGCCCCCCGAGGCGATAATTAAGTTATAGTGATCGATCGAGTTGGCGGCGTTTACCGCGAGGTCATGCAGGCACTCCCCCGCAAAATCTGGAGATTTACGCATTGCGAGTGGTCCAGAAAAGCGAATTAAAGGTCACAGGACTTCTGAAAGTGCCATCCAAACAGGCTTTCCGGGGCCAATAGAGCAATAAACGTATTGAAATGAAGGTCACTTTCAGAACCTCGCTTAATTCTGATTCCA
>JAHBMJ010002268.1:0-12500 GCA_018398765.1 Chromera velia | reverse complement strand
TACATCGGCACGGAGGCACAAATGCACGTCCGACGAAACATATGCGCCAAACGTCTGCCTGCATATGCCTTTATACACACCTTCTTCTTCTCTGTCTGCTGCATGTTCGTAGATGCATGTGTGCCTTTATCTGTGCACATGTATGCTTAGTGTCGTTCGTCTGTCATAGTAACTAGATCAGTTTTATTTGCTTGTTTCCCTGCCTGTGCCTCTCCCTGCCTGCGTGCCTGTTTGTAGAGTTGCATGGACGAGGCCCGGCTGGATCGCGAGGGCAGCGCCCCCCTTTTCCGTTGGATGGGCTCTTCTCTGCCCTTTCTCCTCCGATCCCGAGACGAGCTGCAGGCAGAGGGGGTAGAGGTCGCCACGAAGGTAGGGAGGGAGGGAGGGAGTGGAAGACTGAGCGACTTTCTGACAGACAAGGGGGGAAGAGAGAGACGAAAGCAGGCACGTCGAAATGCAGAGACACAGAGAGGGGCAAAGGTATGAGAGACGGAGACGATGAAAGGCAGCCAAAAAAGGAGACCGAGAGGCGGGCTGACACATAATCATGGCGCAAACAGGCAGGCAGAAAGGGAATGTATGAGAAGAAAGGGAAATCAAGCTGGGGCAGGAGGAGAAAAGAGAGGGAGAAAAGAAGAAAGACACACAGACAGGTCGATGCCGGCAAACGAAAATGCGATTTGTTCTGTTCTTGCAACTCCTCTATGCAAATTGCTTCGGTGCTTGTGTCTGCTTTTTGTGTTCGTATTACTTTATTTTCTGCTGTAAGCTCACACACATGCAGGTCTTGCAGACAACCTGGCTCCTTCTTGTGTATGAATATAATTGCAAACAGACTTTCTTCAGTTGGGCCTTTCTTTTCTCCGTGTTCTGTATCATCTCCTCAGGACCCAACCGAGCGTCTGGCTCTCCTCTCTCCCCGGGTAGCGTCTCTTCACCTAGAGGGCGCCTCTGCTCTGTTTGCTGTCGGGGAGAGCGCTAACACTCTGGACCCTTCTAAGGGCGGCACGCTATATTTTGGACAGGACGGGCTTGGGATGCCATTTTCGTTCTACAATGCTACAGACGAGGTGGGATGAAAGGGGGGGGGGGGATAGGGAGAATGCAAAAGAAAGAGATTTGAGTCTTACTCTTTTTTTTCGCTTCTGCAGCCTTTTGTGGGTTTCATTTTGGGAATGTCGAACACTCGGATGATCGAGAAAGAGGATCGATCGGATGTGCATTTATGGGTGTGAGTGCGCTTGTGTGAATTGCCTAAGTTTGGAAGAGCTTTACACAAATTGAATGATTTTTAAAGATCTGTGCACGCTTCTGTATTTTATCCTTGTTTGTTTGCTTTTTGTCGATTGGATGATATGCTTTCAGGTTGCTTTGAATCGTGTGGCGTCTTACAAAGAGCACGTGTCGAATTTGCTTCTTTTGTTTGATGAGGGGTTAAGGAATGAGACGGGCAAGGGAACGGGGGAAGGAGGGAAGGCCGAGACGCCCGAGGGGGCGATGAGCAGGGCAGAGGGTGTGTTCGAAATCGAAAAGCAGCTCCAGGGCATTTCACTGTCCCCGACCGAAGAACGGGATCCCACCAAGACGACCAACGGCAAAACGATCGGAGAAATACCAGAGGCAGTCCTCTGGTTGGGGCATGGGGTGAGTCAGTAAGTGAATGAGGGGGGGGCGTGTGGACGATTTCTCCTGTCTCCCCCCTCCCATGCTTTTTCTTCTGAGTAAGCCATTTTGTGTCTGGGTGTGGATCTCGAAGCAGGTCCCTCTCAACATCACTTCTCCTTCTTCCCTCTCTTCAGCCCCCCCAGCCTCCCCCAAGTCTTTCGTGCTTCGTCTTTTGTACGCAAAACTGTATCCTCTTTTATCAGATTGACTGGTTCTCTCGCGTGTCGTATGCGAGTGATGGACATGCAGAGCCTTGAATTGCTTGTGGTCCTTGCTCATTGTCTGAACTGAATGTGTGCATGGGTGCGTGCAGGACACAGAGAGCAGCTACTTCGGAGTATGGCAGGCTCGTCGAATCGTGCCAGAATCCCGATTCCCCCTCAAGAAATCCACACCTGTCCTCGTGGAGAGCCCCGAGTACTTCGACAAGCTCAGAGAGCTCACTCAAAATGCTAAGGAAGGCGCCAGTGGCCAGGAGACGGCGAAGGAAGGATTTGACTGGGTGGCCCTGCATGACTACTTCCTCGTTCGGGCCATCAGACCGTCAGTCAGTCGATTGAGTCGATGATCGGCCGCTTTGGTTTGATCTGCCCTCTGTTTTTGTAGCACGTTCTTGTCCTTGTGGGAGGCAATCCCAAACTTGCTCCACACGTGGAATTGCTTTTCTTTTTTTTTTCTTCTTCTTCTTCTTCTTGTGGCTCCTGTCTGCCAGACAGTCAACATGATTCAATTTTTGGCCCTAAGTGAATATCAACTCGATATTAATAGTGGTCAATGCCACACAGGGCAAATGAGTTGCAGGAATGTGGGGCCACCTGTGTTGTGTGTCCGCCCTCTCAAAAAGAACCTAGAGACCAGAGAGACGTATAACAGGGATTTCTCTTCAAGTGTGTTTGCGTGGTTGTTTCTTAGACCAGATTTCTTCCAAACACAAGTCCATTTGAATTTTTGTACGTTCGTTTGAGCAACAGATTTTGTGAGACAGCCACTCTTTTTTTGTGTCTGAGCTGTACTCGTTGCCTTTCCTTTCCTTTCCTTTCCTCGCTTACATGCAGCCATGGGTATTTGCTGTCCTCACGGTGGAGAGCCGAATACGATCGGTCGGTGAGCATTGGAGGTTGTTGAAGAGAAGGCTTGCGATCTAGTCGTATCCAGTTTTGAAGCAGTCTTCTGTCTTCCTTGGCTTCCCTGGGAGCTGAAGACCAATTGTCGTGGGACACTGATGACACACAGACAGGGGGGGCCGTCCTTGTGGCAGAGGCGAATTCGATTTCCCTGTTTTCGTCTGCCGCACCGGCTTTTCTGTCATGTTCTGGGCAATCTTGCCCGATGAGTGAAATGAACTATGATTCAAAAGATGTGAATTCCTACTCCCTGCAGGTTTGACAAAAAGGTGACAGGCGCAGACCCAAAGCCGAGATGGAGGGAGTGCATGGGGAGCACATCACTTTCTTGGGTCTGTCCATTAGTCTGTCTGCGTGTTGGCCGTTTCGTCTCTCTGTCTGTCTGTCTGTCTGTCTGTCTGTCTATCTGTCTGTCTGTCTGTCTCTCTGTCGGTCTGTCTGTCTGTCTGTCTGTCTGTCTGTCTGTGATTTGGACTTGGTTTCCTTGTGGGTTTGGTCAGTTGGATGTTTCGTCAGGTCTTTTCCGATTTCTCTGCCTCTTTGTTTTTCTTTCTTTCTGTTCCTTTTGGTGTCTTGTCAGAAACGAAAAGTAGAAGAATGGGCACCAAAAACCAGCTGTAACATTTCCTGCATTGAACCCCTTCATTGATTCTTTCCTCTCGTTCTCTTAATTGTCTTTTTGTGTGTGTAACTGTGTGGTGTGGTCTAAGTGCGTGTGTGACTGTGGGGGTGGGAAGGTGGACGGTCTTTCTGTGTGTCCTGCGAGACACTTCAGGTCCTCGCTCGTCGATTCGTGCGGGAGAAATTTGATCCTGCAAGAAAGGTCCGTCTATCCGTCTGTCATTGCGTGTGATCTTGATAGGCAACGGAGAATCCAGAGAAAACCGAAAGAAAGCACTCAACCAGCCTTTCTCTCATTCTTTCTGCCGGAGTCTCTCTCCCTCCTGTCAGTGAAGGATCTCATTACTTTAATTCGTGCGTTTTATTCTGTGATATGCCCACTCAGACAGACCAATTTTTCCGTGTGCGTGTTTCAAGAGTGGACTGCATGCGTGCAGAAGCGAAAACGGAAGGAAATTCCCATGCATCCGTTATGAAGTTCCTGAATACGTCAGTGTACGTCTCCCCCGCGTGCGTGTGTGCAGACAGTCGCAGAGGAGATGGTGAAGAACTTGAGGGAAGCGTTCAAGGAAAGCCTTCAGGGCATTTCTTGGATGGATAAAGAAACAAAGTGAGTGAGTATATGTGCGTCTTCCCTATCACATGAGTAAATGCAAGTTTTTCTAGGTCTTGTTTCGATCTTCTTGTGTCTTGGAGCAGCATATTGTGATAATTTGTCTGCAGAGTTTGCGTTTCGATGCTCGACAGCATTAGAGACTGGCGAACAGCGATCCCTTTTTACTTGTATTCGTCTCTTTCTTTCTGAATGTTTGGCTTCAAGAGGGGGATACAGTTGGATGAGATCGGATTTTTCGAGCGTGCCGATCTTTGCTTTCTGTTTTTTTGGTTCCTTCCTCGCATCCGTCCGCCCGTCTCTTCGCTTTTTCTTCTTCCTCTTGCCCCTGCGACTCTCTCTGTCTTTACAGAAGAGCCGCTGCTCAAAAGGCAGACATGATAGAGGACCGCATCGGATATCCGGACTGGCTGGTAGATCCTCAGAAAGGGCCTGTCTACCTTCAGAGGTTTTACGGGAAGGCGGACGAAGAAGCTTGGAAGAACGTGAAGGGGTCTTTCCTAGAGGCCAAGACCTATTTGAGCAATAGGGGGGTCAGTGCAAGCGTTGGGTTTTTTTGTTGGTGCTACCTAACGATTCTTCTTAAGTTTGACATTTCCTTGTAGTTTTTGCTTTCGACGCACTCTTTGCACAGTGTTTCTTGTTTAGGGAGACGCCAAAGATGCTTGACCGTCTTCTTTGGATGTGTGATGCTTTGCGTGCGTGTACTTTCATACAGAATTCTGTATGAAAAAGAATTCTGAAAAAGAATTCTGTATGAAAGTAAACGCATGAAAAAGAGTTCTTTGGATTTGTGATGCTTTGCGTGCTACGCATTGTCGACAGTTCTGTGCGCTCATTTAGTTGAAATTTCGATGGCTCTGCGTTCCACCCACTCCAGCGCTCTCGATAATATAAAGCGGGCCTCTTTCAAGCGCACTCCTTGCATGATTCGAATGTCCCTACACCTCCCAGCTCCTTTTTGCCCTTGCGACGGAGGTCCCCCTAGATCCCCCCGACGCTCCTTCCAAGAAGCTGCTCCTCTGTTCTCTTTCTTCACTTGTGGTTGCCAATGGTCTCTCACTGCCCACCTGTCCGTCCGTCTGTGTGTCTGTGTACCTGCAGAATGAGTTCATGTTGTCTCAGTTAGGCCAGGAGGAGGACAAAACTCTCTGGGACATGCTGCCTTCAGAGGTGAACGCCTACTACGACCCGACGACAAACCAGATCGTCTTCCCTGCAGCGATTCTGGCCGAACCCTTTCTGTACATGCCGTCGGAGGCGGAGGGGGAGGGGTCGAATCTCGAAAGCGTTGTGGCGTCCTCCGTGAGTTTTTTTATCGACACATCATCTGGTCTCGTGTCCTTCTTTTGCGTGACATGTCTTTCTGCAAAATCTTTAATGTCCCAAAAAGTTCTGTAATGAAAAGTATGTCTCGTTGGCCCATCTTCGTCGTTCCGTTTACACAGAGGGGGGGGCGATGCATTCGATGGTTGGTGGTGCGGACTGAGTGAGTGAGTGTGGTATGTTTCGTGATGTCGACAGTCGATAGTCCGGAAACGGAATTTGACGAGTTGAGTTTTTTTTCTTCGTACGCATGCCAGGTGTGTTCGTGGGTTCCATTTTTTTCTACGGACTCTCTCACCGTCTCCCGTGTCGATTATGCAGTGCACGCTTTTCGAGTTCGTTTGTTCTTCCGGTCTTTTGCAAGGGGGAGCCTGCCGATATCTTCTGCAGTGCGTTCGCACTGATGATAGGCTGAAGGATCATAAAACTGAAAGAGACACAGCAAGTAGTGCCTGCCGTTTTTGCATCAAAAGCGTGTATGCAGACTCTCTCATACGGCGCCCTCGGGGCGGTGATGGGTCACGAGCTTTCACACGGGTTTGACGACAGTGGGAGCAAGTACGATGGGACAGGAAAGCTGCGGCCTGAGGGTTGGTGGTCTCCCAAAGTCGTGGTCAGTCAGTACTGTTCATAATTCTTTTGTGAGTCACGTTCAATTCCGCTGCAGCTGCCTGGAACTGGAGTGAACTTGTGGTTCAATCAGCGGTAATCAAGTAGACTTTTCATTTCAGTCAGTGTCACAATTAAAGGGAAGCGATTCGTTGCTCTTGAAAAAGAAACCGCAATCAGCCTTGATCTGTCCATCTGTCCGGCGTCATTTTTTTTCGGTGGCTTGTGGAGAAACGCAGAATTGCGCTGAGTTGAATTGCTTGGAGGGGAAGAGAAATTTTGTCGTGTGAGTGTTCAGGGAATATGGGTGCAAAGGCAGTTTCTTTCCGCGTGAGTGAGGGTTTTTTCCTATTGATGCGATGGCTTTGCTTTGTGCATGATCAATTTGATGCCTGTGCCATGAATGATCGATCTTTTGGTTTGATTTGCTTGCAGGACCAATTTGAAGAGAAGACTTCGTGCATGGTGAACGAATACTCGGATTTTATTGTTCCCGGGCTTGAGAAGGACGATGTGCACCTGAAGGGAGCATTGACGTTGGGAGAAAATATCGCGGATAATGGGGGGTTCAGATTGGGTTGGGAGGCTTTGCAGATGGCTCTGTCCAAAATTGGAGTGCGAGTGACCCCTGAAGGAAGCGGGAGCTCCTCGACTCGATTGAGGGAATTGTCGGAAACGAGACGACAAAAATTGGACAGGAACAAAGGATACACATACAGGAATGTGGAGAGTCAGGGAAACGGGAGTGGGTCGGGGTCGGATTCAGAGAGTGTCAGTGCACGTCCAGATTCCCAAAATTCAAGTGGGGGGGCAACTTCGGATAATGGCGGGGGCGGGGGACTCGAAGCGCTTCGACCCCTTCCTGGCGTGCCTCAAGGAAGCGTCGCTGCAATCTTTTCAGCGTCCTTTGCTCAAGTCTGTCATTTGTCTTTTTGTGTGTCGTTCACTTCTCGTCCCCTATTTCTCTTGGAGTTGTCCGTGTTATTCTCTTCGTTTTCAACCATTCTTTCGTAGTCTCTGTGATTGTCGGTCTCTATCGTGGGCACTTTCAGCTACCCGCAAAGTTTCCCCAACTTTTTCTGCTGCCTCAATCAGTCGCCTGCCTGCCCATGATAGAAAGAGAGACATTCGGATCTGTACATGCCCAACTGCTTGCACGTACATTCTTGTGCTCCGTCCGGCCTTCTGCTTGCCTGCTTGCCTGCCCACGTATCTGCAGTTGTGGTGCGAGAAGATCACAGCAGACGCTCTGAGGACGTCAGTAGGCAGCAGTTCTTTTGTTTTTGTGATACAAACGAGGCCTCGATTCCTCTCTAAATTCGATAGGCGGCTGTGAGTGACACATTGATACGATTATTCATTCAACAAGCTACTATTTTCTCTTGTGTCGATTTTCGTGCATTGCTTTATGTCGGGAAGTTCTCTTCCCCGTGGCTTTCTTTCTTCTGCCTCCAACCTTTGCCTCTTCTTCTGTGCTGAAACGTTTATTGGGCTCTTTTTGACTCTCTCCGTGAATTCCTTTGTTTCTGTATGTGCTCGTTTTCATCCAACTTTTCACACGTTTTGTCCATCTGTCTTTATTTTGGGGTGATGGGGGCGGGTGTGTTCAAATCAAAGAGGTGCATGCATGGGGAATTAACTTTCCTTTCGTGACTCACGGTGGTGGCCCTAGGTTGATGTCGATCCGGTTAATTGTGTTTCCGGTACATGTATGCCTGTCCGCTTGCTTAATTGTCGTCAGATCGGCCGTCTCCGTGCCCACCTCCCTCCCTGCCTGTCTGCCTGCATGAGTTCATCCATCCATCTATACACTCATATCTCCTCTCTCCAGCCCACGTCTCGGTCTCCCTCGATCCGACAACAACGGGTCGATCGATTTCTGTGTCCCTCCCGATCTCTAGCTCCTCCACGTGCCTTCCTTCCGAGAATTAAATGAAGAAGACAATTAAATGGAGGGTCCCTCGCGCTGGAAGTGTTTCATTTCGTCCATGAAGATTTTGTGTGTCCATGCACGAGACTGAATGATCCCAATGAATGTGCATGCAGACAAGTGGAGAGCGACCCGCACGCACCCGGGAGTCTCCGAACCCGTGGAGTTCTCTCGAACTCTGCTCTCTTTGCAGAGGCCTTCCAGTGCGAGAAGGGGGACCCGATGGTGCCTTCAAAAAGATGCCGTGTATGGTGATCGAGCAGTCAGAATTCAAACTAATTCGAACATCACTTTCGCTGTCTTTTAGGGCTGGGTAGGGCAAAAAGAAAACATTCGAGACGTTTCAGTTTCACTGTGAAAGCTAGCTTGATTGCTAGCTTGATTATATGTCAAATGCGACGTCCGTCGTACTACGTCTGAATTAAATTCAATTAATTCGCGCGAAAGTCTCTTTAACTCAAAGTACTGTTCAATGAGACTGTGATAGATTAAAAAAAAAATTAGTAAGGGATTTATGAAACAGTATTATGAGATACTAAAAAAATTAAAAATCTCAGTGATTATGCACCATTATCATTCTATTGCCATCTTGTGATCTTCATTCAGTCCAGCATTCAATTTTATTAAGACATTGAAAGATAATTTAGAGGACGGTGACACGTTAATGTAACATCATTGCTCGGTCATCGGTCATCGCGGCCTCATCGCCGTCTGGTTAGCTAACTAGCATTGTCTAGCGTTTCATTAAAAACTTAAAATTATATAATTAAACGGAACAGTGCCGGGGACCCAAACAGAGGGTGCAAGTAAAGGGTAAATTTCAATTTATATATTTCAATTAATGAAATATTTTATTAAAATTTATTATATACATTGAAGGCTAACTCTACTTACGTCAATTGACAGTCAGATTGAGTAGTAAATTACCAAATAAATTACTGGTAATTGATTCAGACTCATTCAGTAAATTTAGATTTGTCTCTAGATTTGTTTATGATATACAGTATGAAAAACCATATAATATGTAAATATATACGATGATCTATTTTTAATTTGCTACTAAATTGCTAGTCATAAATCTAGTTATAAATTCATCTTACTTAAGGCCTTAATCACTTTCACTTAATTGGAAGTTGGAACTTAATTACGCCCGACAATAACTCTTGTGCATTGCCCAGGCCTGCTTTTGGCACGCTGCAGAGCAATACCTCTGGGAATTGCACCGAAAGCAGATGACCTCAGCATTCGTGGCTCCACAAGCCCCGCAGCGCTTGAGGACAGGAATGCACTCAACTGTGGAGTCAACGTCGGGCGGCAGACTGACAGAGAGCTGTGAGCCTCTTGCCAAGTCCAGCGGGGTGTACATCCGTTTGTTGCGGAGATGCGCATGTGCGCCGACGTCGAGGAGTGTGAGAACACCGGGGTGATTCCGGGACTCAGCTGCGTAGTGTACTGCGGTGTTGCCGCAGAGGTCTGAGGAGTTCACAGACTCACTCACCCCCGGCCACGCCAGGAGGAATTGCAGAACTGCGACTGCGCGGTCTCCTGCACGTGCCGCCAGCATGATCGGAGTGCACCCCGCTTCGGTGCCTGCAATGGCGTCAGTCCCATTTTGACAAAGGGCCTGAGTTGCAAGCAGATGACCGGCAGAGGCAGAAATGTGGAGGGGGGAAATTCCTTGGGGGATCACTTGGTACAGATCCCACTTTTTCTTCTCGTTCTCACTGTCTTTATCGTCTGTCTGGTCTTCAGAGTTCTTTTCGTCTTCATCCCCTTCCTCCTCCTCCTCGTCTACTGGGGCAGGCATCACTGGCACTCGAAGTCTTGGAGAGTTGTGAGGGAGCGGACAGGGAGGGATGAACGATAGGGGGGCAGAAGCACCATCTTGGTCGTCGGATGGGATTGGGACGGGAGGAGTGACGAAAGGTGTTGGGTCGATTCCTTGCCTGATGAGGTCGGCAATGCTGTCGGATGCGTTGGATTCTGCGGCACAGTGCAGAGCCGTCCATCCAGCTGCATTGCATATCTTTGGGTCAGCAGGAATTTTGGCAGTAAGAAGTAATTTGACAATTTTGGGGTTTGGAGGATCGATGGAGCACGCGAAGTGGAGGGCTGTGTTTCCTTTCGGGTCTTGAATGTTTGTGTCGCATTGTTTGTGCTGAGTGAGCACTTCGACTATCCTTGAAGTTTTGTTCATCACTGCGTTCATCAGTGCTGTTCTTTGGTTGGAGTTGAGCACATTCACTGATTGAAGGGAAGTTGCTGCGATCTTCTGTACGAACTCCGCATTTCCCGAATCCACTGCCAGGTGGAGGGGAGGAAAACGGCGGTTTTTCTGTTCGGTCATTTCCTTGATCACCCTGCCGTGTCCGTTCTGCACCATCAGATTGACATTTTTTGCACTTCCCGACAGACAAGCCCCGTGGAAAGGGGTGAACTCTCTGTCTTTATCCAGCGCTCCCCTGAGTTGCAGAAGGCATTCGCTTAAGAAGGAGTCGGTGGGAAGGCATGCAGCCGCATCAAGCTGAAAGGGTCGGGGTATCTGAGCTGCACTCTTCTGCTGCTCCTTCTTTTCGTCCTCGACTCTTTTTGTTGCCGACATGGTTGGGGTCAGGGCGAGCGAGCGAGGTACAATGCAAGAATCCAGCTGAAACGGGTGTTCTACATTTATATAGGTATACCTTTCGCGAAGCCGAGAATCAGGGCCTCCAGATGTGTCAAAAGATCTGTATGCATGAAGTCCGACACATCGGCTTCTCCGACGATTTACTTGAACAGAAAGTATATATATATGTATACCTTGATGGATTAATTTGCCTCAGCTGGCTAGCCAGGTCTGTACCGGTGATGAGACCCGGGAAGTTCTGCCTGTGCGTATACGTCTACAATCTGTTTGGGATCAGTATCTCCCCAGTATGTCGATCTAGCTCCATTGAATTAAATGTATATGCACGACCGTGGCTGTCTGACAGTGTCTGCTGAAGCCTATAATAATAGTAGTATAATTGCATTATAATTGACACATCATTGCACACCGATACATGCATGCATGCATGCGGCACCGCGTGCATGGCGGGGGGCGCGCGCTATCGCGCGCTATGCATGCGCGCGCGGCCACTTGCAAAATTTGTGAAAGATCGCGACCTATGAGACCATGAGACACCATGAGACGTACCTCCGCATACCATATTGCATACAAAACATACCTCCTCCATCCTCCTCCACACCTTCTCCCATCCTCCAGGCTCCCCAAATCTCCCCAGTCCTCCCCAGACTCCGCTGGCATTGGTGAAGGCAAACATTCCTGCAGAACCGTGTCGTTGCATTAGTTCTTGTTGTTTCCAATACCTGGTTTCAACATCGGGCTGTAGTATTAAACGGGTCCGCCACCTGTCGTCTTCCGTCCTTTCGACCAGCCAACCTGAGGAAAGAGGCCCGGAATTCGACGCGCCGTGAGGGCCTGTAGAGGAGTATACGAAACAGCAGCCCAAGGCAGCCCTTCAATTTGCGTTGTAAACACTGGCTCTTTTCCTTTTCTTTTGTGTGGAGTATAAACGTAGCTCACGAGAAGGAGCGACATATAAACGATGATCATCTGTATTGGGCCTGTGTGCATTCCAATATGGCACGTGATGGCTATCTTGGCAATGGTCTGGCGTCCTGTCTACCGGTTTATCCTCTGGTTCTTTCGATCGAGTGAGTCGATCGATCGGATTGCGTCCCAACAATGTACATGGGGATGCAACACCCTGATATTGAGTATCTCCGAGGTGCTCTATGCTCTATGCCTCCCGGGCATCATGGCTTTCCGTGCATTTTTCTGCGTTCCTGGTAGCTTACCTCATCTTGTGGGCCTCTTCTGTATCTGCTCAGCTCTATTGCCGCCTCCTTTTCATCCGTCTACCTGCCCTCCGATCTTTCAGTTGCACTCAACAAACATGCTTGCTTGCATTCTTCTTGCGTGTGACCTCCTTCCGTGTCGTAATGTGCACGCCTGTATACTTCTCATTCCCCGGTCTCTTTGCCGCTCTCTGCCAGCATGCATACCCGGGAATCTTTCTTTCTTGTCGATGTTTCTTTATGCCATTCTGCATTCTGGTTGACTAATGGCGTGCCTGTATTTATGCCATTCTGCCTTCTGGTTGACTGATTGCGTGCCTGTCTTGATGCCTGCCTGTCTCTCGGTCTTGTTTTGCTGTTTGCCTGAAAGGAAAAAAGAAAAAACGAAAGGAACAAAGAAACAGTCTGTCTCTTTGTTTGTGAAACCATGCAGAAGAAAAGGGCGGATCCGAAACAAATAGGCTGGCTGTGTATCTGTTTTCTTGTCCTTCTCTTTCTCTCTTTCTCTTTCTCTCTCTCGCTCTCTCTCTCTCCCTCTTCCTCTCCCGCTCCTGCTCTCGCTCTCGCTCTCTCTTCCTCTCCCGCTCTCGCTCTCGCTCTCTCTCTCTCTCTCTCTCTCTCTCTCTCTCGCTCTCTTTCTCTCTTTCTCTCTTTCGCTCTTTCGCTCTTTCTCTCTTTCTCTCTTTCTCTCTTTCTCTCTCTCTCTCTCTCTCTCTCTCTCTCTCTCTCTCTCTCTCTCTTTCTCTCTCTCTCTCTCTCTCTCTCTCTCTCT
>JAHBMJ010002267.1:0-20410 GCA_018398765.1 Chromera velia | reverse complement strand
GAGATGAAACGACCGTCAGCCCCACGAGGTTGGTCTTCGTCCGAAGTTGGCATCAGAGAGGGAAAGAGACACTCTGATGGAGACCAACAGACCCTGAGGAGGAGAAGGAGGAAAGAACCAACTGCTACCATGTAATGAACTAGAGAGTCCAGTCAAGGACAGTCCAGTTAATCTTATGGTTCTCTATACAGGAATAATACTGCACGACTTCTGTCCGGCTTCTGCTCTCATCTATTGAGAGTTGCTTTATCGAATCACTCGAAGTATTGCGCGAATCAACTTCACAACATGGATCAATACATACATGCTCTCCGTCATGCATGCTCTCCGTATGGATCAATACATGCATGCTCTCCGTAATGCCTCCAGCCGCGCTGCCCCGATAAGCAACGCTGCGGCTCGGGACCGGCCGAGTCGGGCCGACCACTGCACGCCTGCCGCCGCCTCTCTATAAGTGGCTGATTACAGCATGCACCATATATTCATGCACATTACTCCACACAATGTACGCATATATGCAATGACACATCTCATCACGACACATGAATTTCTTGTCTTGCACTTCAAAACCATTCCTACTGCCGACAAACATGAATGAAGTTGAATTACTGTAGGGGCTGTACGTGGCGCCGCCACGAGGCTGTCATGGTACTTAGTTGCTCAATGGGCTACTCACATAGAGTAAGGCGCGGGATCGATGAGCGCGTGCGTCTGTGCACTAAACGATACTTACAGTGAGGCATGCGTTCTGTAGCCAAGCAAGAGAGAGCCTGGAAGGCAGTAGAAGCTGAATGATTGACATGAGTGGTTGTTGTCAGAACTCTAAGATGGAACTCCCTCTATCAACGTCTGATCGAGAATATCTCTGTCTAGCCCACCACACTGCTAGCCTCATGATTACTTAGCCCAGTATGCACGCAGCTTACAGTTTGGTTAGCAGAGCGTTTGGCAATACAGGGACTCTCGGAGGCAGATGTGGTCTAGGATGTGGTATAGATCGCAAACTTTATACTATTGATGAACAGTCAGACTGGACAGAGAATTCTCACCACTGTACGCAAGGTCTGTACTGACAAGAGTGCAATACCAGCTCGTTAGTGAAAAAACTCGTTGAAAGAAAAGAGATTTCATCTCTTTTATGTTGTTTGTTCTCGAATTGAAATTTGTGGCAGATTTGAGACTCTCTTCCAGATGTAACGGAGTGCGGTGTTTCTTTCTGTTCTCTTTGTCTTGAGGGAGTTCTTGGAACTCAAGGTTGCTGGCCCGCTGGAGATGAGGGTCCACTCACCGTCCAGAAGGACAAGCTTGAGGAAGAAAACTATTCAACCTGATTAACTGAACTGACTGACTGACTGCCGTCTCTGCTGATCATGCTGCAATGAAGCACGAGGTGTCCAGGCCTACACAGAATATGCCCAGGTGATGCAGAAGATGCTCTTGGCTGTTTTACTCTATAACAGGTTTGGGATAGAAGGAGGAAGAGCATCTTATGGAGTGGAGGTTTGGTTATGGTGACTGGAGGTGTATGGTTTTTGTCTTCGCTCGCAATCAGGTGTACCACGTTTCCAAACGCTCAGTAGTGCCATGGGGGCACCGCGGCTGCTGCACATCTCCAAGTCAGTGCACTCCTGGATTGTTTTTCTCTTGGTTGAGGGTTGAATAACTTGAATTTAGGAAATTTGTTTTCGGGGGGAGGAAGGAGACTCAGTGGGTGTGAGAGGTGAAAGAGAGTGTGTAAGCTGTTTTACGGGAGTCTTAGTAATATCAGATACAGGTGGTTAAAGTCTGACAGACATCGGTTGGTTTGGTCTAGCAGTTAATGTCAATCTCGAGCATTCTTAGTGATGACGTCAAGCAGACACATCAAGCATGCACTTCACTAAAATCACTTAATGAAAGCATGCCCAACTTCACAATGCGCGGCCTCGTGATACACCCATGCACACTATGTGGCCCGGGTCCCCCGTCCGGCCCACATCTGCCTGACGCTTGCCAGCCGTTTATTACTCAGTCTTCTTATTAGGTGGAATGCCCCTCACAGAGTGTGTGTTGAGGTGACGTTGGCTTTGGATGCTTAGTTCTCCTGCAGTGTTTCTCTGCATCCTGACTGTCTTGCTTCTCTAGATAGGAATGCATCCTGGGGATCTAGGTAGTTCGGATGGAGGGAAAGAAGGAAGAAAAAAAGAATGAAAGAAGGAGAGAGAGGGACAGAAAGAAGTGAGGAAACTGGTAGGTAGAGATTTTGAGGTCATTGCCGAAGAGAAGAGATACAAGCACAAAAGAGAAGAGGCAATGTCGCGAAGAAGAGAAGTGACTGCATGAGAGAATGATCATAGTGGGGCAGGGAAAGGAGAGGCTGTTTGTCTTCAGTGCCTGAGAACGGCCGCCTGGGGGCTGAGGACTTCAGCCGGGATGTCTGTAGGGCAAATATTGCTGTGTTGCTTCTCTTGCTGTCTCTGTCTTATGTTATCTGTTGTTTTTACTTCCCCGCTGTCTGTCTGGGGTTCAGGGGGGAAGAGTGAAAAAAGAAAAGGGGGGGAAGAAGGAAAAATGAGAGAGACTGGGAGCAAGAGTACAAGAGTGGACATGCATGACGCTGACACAGCAAATAGAAGAGTGAGAGTGTCGACTGCGCGTCGAACCATCCCCCACAACACTACCATCTCCATTGCCTCCCCCCTCAAAAGGCTCCTCACTGCTACCAGACTCTTTGGGCGGAAGGAGGAGATCTGTATGGGACCAGAGAAGATTCTCAGGTAAAAGGGAGCCTGTATGCGTGTTGCAGTCCCCAACCACAACTCTATCGACATCCAGGGGGACCCCCCCAAAAAGGTCACTCAAATGGTCAGAGACCTTGCTGTCTCTGTGATCTGACCAGGAGCTAAGCAGGTAGATGCCAAAGATGTGAACCCTTCTAGAACCCCCCAACAGAACTTTTGTTTCCACTACACTGGGGCCGACCAACGAGATTTCAGGTTTCAATTCGCTCCATCTTTCTTCTCGAACTAACACACAAACTCCCCCAGTTTTCAATTCCCTGTCATGCGCTGCCCTACACGTGCCCAACTGCCGCCGGTACCATTCTCTGTGACTGAAATTCTTTCCCTTCCACCCATCGCACGAAACGTCCCTGAGGCTCGTGACCTCTGACGTCTCTGTCAAGATCACAATATCGCAATCAATGTCACTCAGCCAACGAGCGAGGGAACCGTCCTCTTCCCTGGCCTTCAGGCCGGCGACATTCAGGGTAACAATCTTTACTCTCCCATCCCGGGCCCTAATTACGACCAAAACCTTCCTTTCTGCCACCTTCCTTCTCTCTCTCCAAAAAGCTCTTCTCAACTCTTCCGAATGCTTCAAATTATCTGCCGACTCCCACGAATGCGAAAAAGCAGGGCCCCAATCCACATAATACTCCTTCTGCCCCCCTTCATTGATGCGGGTGTCTAACACCTACACCACCTCCCACTCCGTCTCCGAAGCAACCGAGCCCCCTGCTTCCCCCGGCTGATCCGGCTGAGACTTTCGGGATGCGACGCCTGCCCTCTTCCTTTCTCTTCTTTTCCTAGCTTCTTTTCTTCCCCCTTCCTTTTCTACGATTCTTCCTCTCTACCCCAGACAAAAGAGACGGATCCAAGCAAAAAGACTCTGGAGAGGCTTGGCTGCAGGGGGGGGGAGAAGACAAAAAGTCAGGTACGATATCAGAGGCAGGAGGGGAGAGAGTCGAGTCGGAAAGAGAGGAGAGGGACTTGCCTGCAGTTGGATCCGTGCTCATCACGCTCGAGCATGCCGTCTCCCCGTCCGACGCATCCTCAGACAAAATATCATATCTCTCTCTCCCTTTACTTTTCTCTCCGT
Source organism: Chromera velia (assembly GCA_018398765.1). NCBI lineage: Eukaryota > Chromeraceae > Chromera > Chromera velia. Next base: position 16,552 of record JAHBMJ010002267.1, on the reverse strand, counting down.
CCCCCAATTTGCTACCTGAGGCCTGTCTGTTCGACTGCTGCTCCCCCTGTCCACATTCTCTCTGCGAGGGGGGTAGGAAGGAAAAAGCAGAACGAGAACGGATGGGCGGAGGAAGAGGGAGAGAAGAAGCTGAGGAGAAGAAAGAAGCACCATGAGGAACACCGTAACTTGGTCCGCAGGCCGCTTGAACAACAGGCAGAGAGGACAGGGAGGAGCAAAAAGGAGGGGGTGCCACTGGAGGTGGAGTGAGGGGAAATGGAAGTGAGGCAGGTGGACAAAGAGCAGGAACAGCAAAGTTGAGAGGCGGTGGCTCGTCCGGGAGAGTGGAAGGGAAGACTGGACAGAAAAGGGAAGAAGGAGAAAGGAAGGGCAAAGCGTGCGAAGGAGAACTCGAGTGCCCCCGGCCGCCTGGCCTCTCACCACCCCCCCTTTCCCGTTCCTTAGCTTCCCCTTCTTTTCCCATACCAGAACCGGGGGCGGAGTAGGAAAAAGAGCGAGTTGAAGAAGGTGGGGGTGAGGATGGAGGGAGGAGGTGCAAAAGTAGGAGAGGAGTGCGAAAAGAGGCCTGCCTGTTTGTCTTCTTTCCCCCGTTTGCGTATCCTCCTTCCCAGTCAACAGGCAGAGGAATCCACACCATCAACACAAGAACAAATATACATACCATAAATCCGAGGAGGAGGAGGAGGAGGTTCAGGAGGGGGAGGAGGAGCCTCCGGGGAAGGAGGCAGAGGGGGAGGTGGCGGGGGGGGAAGAAAATGAGATGGGGAAGGGGAAAGCAACGGAGGCGAGCAGAGGGTTGGGGCGGGGGGTTGAACGGAACCAAGCCAAGAATCTATGAATACAAAAGAAGGGGGGGGAATAACAGATGAGGACCGACCAAAAGCGAACTGAGAGACAATAGGGAGAGAGAGGCACGGAGGAACACATGGAAAGGATGTATCATTCAGCATACACGTACGGTACATAGGGGGGGGGGAAGAAGCGGGAGAGAGCGAGCTGGAGAGGGTGTGGTGGGGGAAGGAAAAGAACACGAATCTGAAGACGAACAAGAGACGGTAGGGAAAGGACCCGGGCCAGATTGAGAGAGAGGAGGGGAGGAAGAGGGGGAGGGGGAAGCCAAACATTCTGTATTCAGTGCACCGTCAGAACTCACCTATCCCTGTGCCCTTCTCAATTCTCTTTTTGCTTCTTTTTTTCTGTCTTTTAACCGTCTGTTCCTCCTCGCTGCCTTTTTCCTTGTCATCTCACTTTTGAACCCCAGACCGTCCCAACCACTCATCGGGATGAAGCCAGGGGGAGGAATCACAGAGGAGAGCGGAATGCATTCCTTGACTGGAGAATGAGGAAGAAGAGTGGAAAGGAGAGAAGGCAAGCCATCCCAAACCGGACAAGAGCCCCATGCGGGAGGGCAGGAACTAAGTGGGGGGAGAGACGATGGATGGAGAAAAACGCGAGGAGAAGACTGAGTAGACTGGCTACTCACGTTGGTGCTCCTATCTTCTTCTTCTTCCTCCCCCAGCACAGACCATCTGTTTCTGCACACCACCCCAGCGGGCAGAGATGCGCCTGCAGGCGAAGGGAGCAAAAGGGCCGCAAGCCCAGCACAGGGAGCAGGCGTGTGAGTGGTCAGGTTATCAGAAAAAGTGAGGGAGGAAGAAGTGAGTGGAGGGGTTTTCGGAGGAGTCAAGGCAGAAAAGCTAGCGTCAGGAGATTGTGAAAAAAGGGAGTGATGCAAAAGGGAGGAAAGAGGAGGGGCTGAAGGGATTGGTATGTCAAGGGGGTCAAAGAGTCGAGCTGTCTTGTCGAAAAGATTCGCACACTCATGGTGAGAAGGAGAAGAGGAGAAACGTCTATTCATCGGGTGACCGACGCACCTGGACTGCGCCCCCTTCGCTCGCTCCTTCCTGCTTTCTTGTGTGGGGGGCACGGTGTCCAATCTTTTTACTCATCCACAAAAACGAGGGTTGCAACGCGTTGGTCTCAAGGTGTGCGGGACGTTCTTGTGAGGGAGGGGGGACTGGCCGACGGAGACAGGCAACGGAGGACCAGCGGCGAGAGACGGGGCACTGTAGAGGGACTCGCATAGACGGGGGGAGGGGAGTGGTGTCCCTCTGCTTCTTCTGATTACCTTCCCCCGTCCCCCCCCCCATTTGCTTGCAGTTTATTGCTGCTGGGGGGGCCGAGCCCCCCCGTTCCCTTCCCCCGGACCCCCCATGGCTTTCGACCCCCCTCGTTCCCTAGTGGGGCTGATACCATTGAATCGCCGGAGCCTCTCTTCATTCAGAGCCTCCCCGCCAGAGGCAGAATCGATGGACATTGCACAATGACTCTCACCTGGCTGCCCTACCCTCAGGCTGCCGGTCTAGCCTCCCTCCACTACACCCCCTCCGGATTGCTGCTGCTTAGAGAGGCCTGCGAAGGGTCCGAGGCCCCCCTGCCCCTGCTGCTGCTGAAGAGGGCCCCCGCCCCACCCCCTCCCGGCTCTGTCTGTAGGGAAAGGATGGGAGCCGAAGAGAAGGCCCCGCCCCACTCCATTTCCCTCACCTCCCTGAAGCTTTTGACGGTGCTTGTGTAGCACCTCTGCAGTGCTTGGGGTGCCTGCAGTGACCTCGCGGGTTCTCCGAAGGCGCAACTTCCTAGAGCTAGGCAGGGGCTGCTGTAGGTGTTCTTCGTCCATTGATGGCGGAAACTTCCCCCCCTGCTGCCCCCCAATCGAACCTATTCTCCATTTCGTCTTGAAGGCTCGCAGCCTGTCCATCAGTCCCTCTCTCTTCCTCTCAATGGGTCCAGCTGCCAAATAGAAATCGGAGCGGACATCCGAGTAAAGAGCCTGCAAATTCATCTGCATCTCTGAGGCCTCCCCCCTGTCCATCGCCATCCGAGCTCTATCAACCCGCCCCCAGAAGCGGTGAAGGGGGGTCGAGGCAGGGTGTACTAATATCTGCGCATTTTCCCCTGAGGGAAGGGGGATGACAATCGGTTCTCCGTACTGCAGCCCCAACTGGACGCGCAGGCTGTCTACGAAACGGAGGAACTTGGAAGCAATCACGGGGGTGAATTTCAGTTCACCTGTGTATGACGGGCCCCCCGGGAACCTTTATCTTCTCTGTAGAAGCTAGAAATCTTGGTACTCCCACTCTGAACTCCAAACCCCCTCCGTCACCCATTCGTCTTCACCTGTGTGTTTGTCTTCAACACCGTTCTTCAGGTAGTAGAGGAGGGAGACGAGACGTCGGATGGGGGAGAAAAAGTACGTGGTCTGAGGATGCTGCCTATTGCGGAGCCACTGGCCATCCTTCAGAGCCCCAATCCCCTCCGCCCTCTCCCTGTCTTCTTCTGTGAGGGGAATGTGGAATGGGAGGCCACGGGATCGGATCACAACCCACCCATTTTTCTCCCTCTGTTCCTTTGTTTCTTTTTCTACCCAATTCAGGAGGTTCTCCACTCTTTCTTCGTCCATATCCTCACGGATCTCTTAGAGTTTTGCATCCGTTCTATCCTCCGACTGCTGAATCAACTCATCCGCCCTCTTCTCTATGATGGTGCAACTCTCGAGTTTAGTCATCACCTTCAGGATGGCGTCAATTTTCTGGTCGGTCGAGGTTTCCCCAGACTGACCGGGCTGATGAGAGACGCATACGGCATTTGAATTCTTTGTCTTTGTGCTTTTTGCCTCCTCTTCCGAGGGGGAAGTTTTTGCTGAAGTGTCTTCCTCCAACATCAGGAGGGAGCACGCCACAGGCAGGCCCTTCAGAGCCGAGAAGCAAGAGAGAAGACTGAGACGGACTCACAAAAGTGATCGATGGTGTGCAACAGTTGGGATCTCTGTCAATTTTTAAGTGTTGAAAGTCTCTGAAGGACCACAAGGGTCGGTAAGTGCCCGCAAAATGAGTGATTGAAGAGAAGAAGAAGAAGAAGAATATGGTACGTCAAAAGGTATGGGTGTGCATGGAGGCCCAGGGGGAGGAGGAGAGAGAGCGAGGTGAGAATGAGGAGACAGAAAGACGGAAAAGTACAAGAGCAAGAGACAGAAGGGCAGGAGCGAAGCCAGAGAAGGAGGGAGAGCCGGGAGCGCGGTTTGCGTGTAGGTGAGTGAGTGCATACACAGATGTCTTACATATGAAAGACTTTATGGAAGAAAAGAAGACAGAAAAGAGAACAGAGGTGCAGCACCAAAAAACACAAAAACGAAGAGTGACTGGCGCTCAAGGGAGTGCATACTCAAAGCGGAATAGCAAAGAAGGTAAGACGTGAAACACCATCAAACAGACTCGACGAGCAGTGCCTACTAGAGGTTTAGAACAGACTGAGTGCTTCGAAGCAGAAAGGTCTCTCCAAAACTTAAAGGAGCTGACAATGGAAGAGAGGGATCTCAGTCGTTGAACAGCAGGGCTGCGAAGGCAAAATTGTTCACACAAAACATGAAAGTGCCTGTAGTGAATTTGATGGTCAGACATACGAATTGGATCGAGTCTTCTGATTTACGAAAGAGATTCACAAAAAACCTCGCATATAACACGCGGCCGCCAAGAGCAGAAAACAACGGAGAAGTCAAACGAATGTGAAGATGCTCAAAAATTCGAGCAAGCTTCCTTACCTTCCAGGTCTTTTGTGTCTGTGCCCTCCTCAGGTGGCTCATGAATTCCCCTTCTTCCTCCAAGAGCTCTGCACAAGACAAGGTCAGACAGATGTAACAGGGGCACTTCGATGAAAACTCATGTCGAAGAATACACAAACGCATAAATGGGGACATGAAAGATCAACTAAACGATAAAGAAACATGGCTCTCTTGCTCCAAAAGAATAACAAAGATTCAAAAGAACGAGGGAAACCTGGGATGGTGAAACATGGGACCACCAGAGAAACTGATGCACTTTGTGCCTGCATAGAAACGCGGAGGTTCAGAGAGTACGCAGCAAAAAAGAGCAGACGCAGGTCAAGGAAACAGGAGAAAGAAGAGTCAAATATGAGCGGTAATTCATCCACTAAGAGGACGCTGGCCAGAAACAACAAGCTGTACGCAGAGTTTACGTTCCGACGGTCTGTAAAACGATCAAAATGGAGACGATATGAGCCATGCAGTCATTCACACAAAGAAGTGTGGACAACCAACCTGACGGCGTCAGGATTTTCACAGTGTCGTGCTTAACTTTCTCTCCACAAAAAAAGGGCAGAGAGATGAGAAGGAGCTCCATTAGGTCTCCACGCAGGATTGCATGTCCGGGAGACCAAAAACACGCTCGAATCCCCTTTGCTCTCCCTGACAAACTCGATCGCCAGATCTCCCACCTCAAACGGAACTCCACCCCCCTTCAGCACAGCTTCGGTCTGGGGGCAAATTGACAAGCCCCGCAGATCCTCAATCGTGAGGAGGTTAATTGCAGACAAGTCCTGGACGTTGATCCGCAAGACCTCGCGGGGGCGGATGTCGGCGTCTTGTTGCCTCCTAAATGACAGCTCCCCTCTGTGACAGGCTCTGTCGACAAAGAGCTGCAGACACTCAGGCTGACTGCCCACGAGGAAACCAACACAGATGTCCGTTGCGCTGGTCACGATTTCCCAGAGGTGCTCAGAGAGCTCTTTTGCAACTGCAAGAGCAGATGAGGGGGGAAAGAAGGAATGCAAAACCATAAATTTTAGGAACATGTACGCCCCTTTCTTCCTTTCATTCCTTAGGTACAAAAGCCAATCGATTGCAGCCGTCTCCCTCTGAACTCTTATAACGGACGTCCAGTCAGTCTATACGACTAACAGACAGAGTCTGACAGGCAGACAAAGAGGCAGGCAGACAAACAGACAGACAGGCAGACAGATAGACAAGCAGGCAGACAGGCAGACAGGCAGGCAGACAGGCAAGCAGGCAAACAGATAGGAAGGAAGGAAAGGAGAAAGGATGGAAGACGGAAAGACCTAGCAAGCAAAAAGACAAGTAGATGAGAATCCGAATATATATTGCAGTCTCTCTCATGGTCGAGCATTTCACCAGAGACGGATGTACATGCATGGACATATGTATGCATCGGCAAGTCAAAAGGTATGAGAGTGCATGGAGGCTCAGGGGGAGGAGAAGAGAGAGCGAGGTGAGAATGAGGAGACAGAAAGACGAAAAAGCACAAAAGCAAGAGGCAGAAGGGCAGGCACTGATTCTCTGCTTGGCTTGCTTTGTTCACAATCTCCACCCCCTCATCCCACGCCTCGTGCTGGCCTGCCAAAGTTTCGTCTTCAGCGTCGTCCTGACACATGCTGAAGAATTTGAGGGCTTCTGAGCCCCCCCGGGCCACCGGAAGAGGACGAGGGCTCTCCGGGGTCCGACTCTGTGAAATTCTTCCTGAAGTTCAACTTGTCTCGGGCAGCCGATTGGAGACAAAGGATGGAGCTCTTGGTTGCTGAGGTGGCTGAAAGCCTCAGGCTGTTAAGGATCGTGCAAAGAGCAAGACCCACGTCCATCTCGAACTCCTCGTGCCTGCAAGACCCGCGTGTAAATTGATATGCACATTTGCATGTCTCTGTATAGCTCACACAGAAAATAGAAAACATGCAGCTATACAGACAACCCCTTCTCAGAATTCAAGGATCTCTTTAACCAAGAGTTTGCGTTGCTTTTTGACAGCATTGATTCCCTTCCAGGCCTTCCCAAGCTCAAGGAAGGCCCGCCCTTCTGCATGAACACGATCAAATGTCTTTTCTTTTTTTTTTTCCTTCTTTCTATACTAATAAAATTTTTTGCATGCATGCATTATGCATGCAGTCTCCGACGCGCGCTATGCGCGCGAATGCGCGACCAATGCATGGATGCGCCACTCCCATGCATGGAGACGGCTCAGAGAGAGAGACGGTCGTGCGATGTCGTGTGCACTATGTGCAGCTTGAAAGAAGTCCTGAAAGGACATGAAAGGACCGATCGAAGCCCTTCCAGATGTGCTGACACTTGCAAATGGTTCATTGCCGCAAGTCACTTCCCTCTGTAGCCTTTCGATCGAGTGCCAATTTAAACCACGCATATCGTTCATTTTCAGGAATGGACTGATTCGTCTTCTCCACAGCCCGATCGAAATCTGATCTGGACATCCCTAGCTGTGCTTGATTCCTTTACCTCTTTCCTCGTCTCTTCGACACGGTCAGCTCCTCATTTCTCTTGCAGTGTGACTCACTGTGACAGCAGTCTGCGGAGTTGGTCCTCTGCTTGCCTCGTAAGATGGGCAGCTTTCTGAGTGACAGTCCTCCTCCGTCAGACGAGCCCGTGAAGATCAGCGCAGATGAGACGTTCGTGAACCGGTTTGTAGACACACCCGGAAGCGGGCAGAGCAGGCCGTCGGAAGAGACTGAAGGCGCAGACGACGTGGATGATTCCTACCTACAAAGGCCGCCTGTACCATTTTTATCAGAAGCAGCGATTCCGGAGACGCAAAAGGAGAAGGAGAGACTAAAACTTTTGGAAGAACTTCAAGAGAGAGAATCCAAGGCGGCTGAAAAAAAAGTTGATGAGATCTCAAAAAGATCACTCAGGTATGTGATTTCGTCACTTCAAACAATTCTCCCACGTCTCCGTGGGTCCATGTGTGTGCATTTGTCCCCGTCTCCACCTCCATATGTCCATCCGCTCTGCTGTGTCCCTTAGTACCCTCACCCACTCCCTTGTTGCCATCTCTTCGCTTTCCCTGCATCCCCAAAAATTAGTTCTTCCACTTCCCTTCTTCTCTGTGTCTACCCCCATTTTGCCTTTCCCGTACCTTTCTCTCTCTCTGCTTCTCTCGCGGGACGTTCTCTGCTTTCGATTTCTCCTACGAGTACGATCACTCAGTGCACCCAGAAGTGTGGACATCTGTTCTTATCAAGCCCACGTATATTCTCCGTCCATTTGGCGCACACATTCCACCCCATCCTACTGCTTTGTGTATTCACATTCACACGTCTAACTTTCTCCATGACTGCGGTCTTCTTTCGGGTTAGCCTCTCTATTTCTGTCTGCTGCTTCCCCGCCCTCCAGAGTCTCCTTCCTGTTTGCGCGGCAGCTCTCTTTTATGCCTTTGGACGCTCCCGATGTTCTTGGAGAGCTTCTTGCCGTTGTGTGCTGGGGCACGGAAATTTCATTTCTTTTCTGACTCACATTTTGCGGGAAAGTGAGGAAACAGAACTGACTCTCTTGCGGCACCCACACAGCAAACTACCAATCTATGTACGTACACTTGTGTGTGTGTGTGTGTGTGTGTGTGAGAGAGAGAGAGAGAGAGGTCAGCATACACAGGGTGTACAAAAAAACATACACCGCAGTCTACCTCACTGCCGGTTCTGTCGCTTGGTCTGTCGTCATTCACTCTGTCCGTCTTCGACCCCTTTGCCAACACAGTCTAAGTGACCGGTCGTTCTGTTGTCTTCCTTCCCTTTCCTTCTCTCTCTCTCTCTCTCGCTCTCTCTCTCTCTCTCTCTCTCTCTCTGTGTGTGTGTGTGTGTGTGTGTGTGTGTGCGTATGTGTGTCTGTGTGTCTGTGTGTCTCTGTGTCTTTCTTCTTTCTTTCTTTCTTTCTTTCTTTCTTTCTTTTCTTTCTTTCTTTCTTTCTTCCTTTCTTTCTTGCTTGCTTGCTTGCTTGCTGGCTTCCTTCCCTTCTTTCTTTCTTTCTTTCTTTCTTTCTTGCTTGCTTGCTGGCTTTCTTTCTTTCTTTATTTATTTATTTTCTTTCTTTCTGTCTTTCTTTCGCTCCTTGCTTACTCCCTCCTTCCCTCTCCTGTCTGTTGTGTGCGTGGAAAAACAAAACACATAATCTGTCTTTCTTTGTGTCTGCGTGTGTGCCAAAAGAGGAAACACAAGGACAATAAGGAAGAAAGAAGAAAAACACAATGAACGAGAAAAAACTCAGAAGAGAAAGAAAAACCTGTGTCGCTGTCGCCTGTCTGTTTGAAAGGAGAAATAGAAATAGAAATCAAACTCTGTCACTGACTGTCTGTCTGACGCATTCACGGACAATGCATGGATGGAGTCCCCTTTTTATCTTTTTCTCATTTTGGTGGAAGTGATCGAAAGTTTATGCCCTCGACAATAACATTAAGTGACCTAAAGAGAGTTTTGGCCTATCCTTCGCTTCAGCTTCCCTTCTCTATGACTGTTAGGCGCTTGGTGTCGTCAGTTCTGATTTCTCTCTGCTCAATACAGGAGGCATTTGGTGTGTCTCTCTATTTCTCTGCCAAAGCAATCGCGGGTCGCGTTCTGTTCTGTCCAAAACAGTCGCCTGTCCCTGCTTTCAGTTATTGTCTCCGGTCATATTTTCGTGCAGCCTGGTCTGTGCGTGTGTATGTCTTCATGCGTGGGTCTGTGCGTGTGTGAATGTCCTTATGCATGGGACTGTGCGTGTGTATGTGTTTTTGTATGGGACTGAGCGTGTGTATGTCTTTCTGTATGGGACTGTACGTGTGTGAGTACGCATGAGCTTTCGCGTGTGTGCGTAAGTAGCAACGTGTGTGAGCGTGTGTTTGCGTGTAGCCTCTCTCTCTCTCTCTCTCTCTCTCTCTGTGTGTGTGTGTGTGTGTGTCCTGCGGAGAAGCCTTTGCTTCTTTGGCTCGGCCTGTGAATTTCACTGTGTGTGCATTTATTTGACCCTAACTTCCTCGTCCCATTTTTCAACGACATGACGCTTCGCAGGTACGAGCCTCTTCCGAAACCCTGCGCAGGGGAGCGACAGAGAGTCCTTCAGTGCTATCGGGCGAATCAGACTGACGTGCTCAAGTGCGCTCAGGTTGTGGAGCGCTACACGCAATGTGCGCGACGAGCGGCAGCGGGCGTTACCGGTCGGCTGGGGTAGCAGCTGGGCAGGCTGCACTGGAACAGCAAGACAATGTCTGCGAGAGAAACAAACTTGGGCCTGCGTCGTCGTTGCGAAAAGGCAGGAATTCATTATTAGTTCGCTCTTCAGTGTGAGTCTTCACAAGCTCGTCTCCGTTTAATACTTCGATGAATTGAATGTGATTCGTTGCGGACCAGCATGGAGACTCATTAGAGGCCACCACCTTTGTATTGAAGTTGATCGCTATATTAGCCGACTAGCTAGCCCAGCTACTAGCCGAACTGATTCACCTGCCAGTATGTGGGAGCAATGCAATGCATTGCAATCCGCTCTCTTTTTTTTTTGTTAGAGTAAAAATTTAAAATTGCAAAATACGAATTATACAATACCACAGTGTTGTCAAGTCAGGGTGCTTCCGGTATTCTGGTGCTTTCCAGGGGGGTGGTTCCATTTTTGGGATTGGTACTTTGGGTGCCAGTGTCTTAAAAAATTGTATATTATCGTCGGTCAGTTTATCGATCAGCTTGAAAAAACTTATAATAAATTAAATTTAGTCTATAAATAGGCTATTACTAGCTATTACCTAGGCTTTCATGATCGTAAACGCTAGCATGAACGTTTTCCCACTCAAAAACAAAAAAACGCTTTCAAACATAAAACAAATTAAAGCAATATATAGCCTAGTATATGACGATTTTAGTGATTATGAATTTTCTAAATTTAACCGTTTGATAAGGTCCGAGTCCCTCAAGGTCTGTTGCTGAGACGGCTTCGGGAGGAGGGTGTATCAGAATATGATGTTTTGATAGTGCATGCTATGTACTTTGATGTCTGGGCGAGGGTTGATGGTGCAGATAGGGAGATACAGGAAGGGGTGGGGGTGAAACAGGGTGACCTTCTCTCTCCTTTGCTCTTCTTTCTGTTCATTAATAATCTGCACCGCCACATCCGCCTCTCGGCTCACCGAGAGGATGAGCTCGAGGGGGAAGAGTCAGAGAAGGATGGAACAGTATCTGACGAGAGGTCTATAGAAAGCAGAACGTGTGACTACCCTTAGGCAGGCAGATTGAGAGGGGTTCGCATTGGGAAGGGGAACAAGAAGACCGAAGTAGTGGTGAAGAGGAAAAGAGGGAAAGTCAGGGTCAGTCAGGACGATACGATCGGTGTGGGGCCTGAGCCTCTCGAAAGCCTTGGTTACGCTGACGACCTTGTTCTGTTTGGTCGTTCTTCACATGGGCTTCAAGCAAGAATGAATAAATTGACCGAATATTGTCGGACGTAGGGCTTCACGGTCAATTTAAAAAGATAAAAGTAATGAGGCTTTCCTGCAGCAAGGAGAATATTAGTCAGCCAATCTTCTTTGAAGGGAAGGAAGTTGAGAGAACAGGCCAGTATAAGTATTTAGGCTACACTTTTTTTGAAGGCGGATCTCTCCGTTCCTCTGTGAGACATTGCCTGGGGGTGGCAGAGAGGGCACTCGGGGGGGTCATTGGGCTCTGTGTTTCTCTTGGTCGTTTCTCTCCGACTTCGAAAATTATGCTCTTTCAGGGCCTGTGGATTCCTGTGGCCCTTTACGGGCTAGAAGCGTTTTCCCTCAGTCAGACAGACATGAAAGCGTTGGATGATTTGCAACTACGTTTTGTTAGATGGGTTTTCGGCCTTCCCCACAATTCGTTTCATGTCCCTTCCCTCTTCATCTCCGGCCTTTGCCCGATACGGGCTATTTTGACTGAAAGAGTGGGGGGTTTTTTACGTAGCCTCTCCTTAACACCCCACTGTATGCCCGCTGGCTTTTTAGATCTCTATAAAGACAGCCTTTATGGCGATTGGTGGAGGTCCATCAAGCTGTTGGTGGGACCTTTCGCTCCTGAACTCTTTTCTGTCGAGGGGGTGCCTTCAGGCCCGGGAGAGAAAGCTGCATTAAAAAGAAAGCTCGCGGTAGAAGGGAGAGGTAGGGAGGCACAAGAATGGTTGGACGACTGGTTTGTAGCTACTTCCCGTTCTTTGTAAAAAGAGGGCCGGCAGGGCAGGGGAGGGCAGGTAGGATGGGAAGGGGTTTTCCCTAACGGAGTGAGGCCTTCAGTCTTCCAAGTCGAACATCCGTCTAGACAGCGCTTGGCCCGTCTTGTCATGGGAGGATGGACCGGCTCAAGCGGGCGGCGTATTCCTATGGTTCGACCTCTCCCTAGGAGGGTGCTCTGTTCGGAGGCCAACGTCAGACCGATTGCCCGTGCACTGTTAGGGGGGGGGGGGGGTTCCGAACGGGGAAATAGAGACGGTCTGCGAGCACTGCCCCCTCAATTTGCATGGACGTGGCTATCTGAATGATATTGTCCATAAGTTGACTGAATGCAAAGGGACCGAAAAGGAGAGGGGACGCATGAATAGGCTTTTAGATGAAGTAAGAGACACTCGCTCTAAGTCGGACTTGATTGTGTAGGCACAACAAATGGCTAAGCAGCAGTTGGGACGGGGTGTGAGCGAAAATGAGAAGAAAGTAAGGGAGATCTTCACACTTCTCCTCGAAAAGCACCCTGTTGCAGGCGCACGGGCGATCTCCGATTGCCTTCGTAAGTAGCTGTGTGTGTTCCCTCAGTCTGTCCTTCTTTCTCTTTTCTTTCTTTCTTTCTTTCTTTCTTTCTTTCTTCCTTTCTTCCTTTCTTTCTTTCTTCCTTTTCTCTCACTTCCTCTCACTCTTTCCCCATCGTTGTTCATTCTTGACGACCGTACTTGTTTTTGAGGGGAATATTTCGTTATGTCAGTCCGAATGTGTGTCATCCGATTGATTGATTGATTGATTAATGAACAAACAAGGGCGGAACGGAATCAATCGGGGGGTGAGCAAAAAGCATATGGGGGGGAAACGTGAGACGGACGACCCCAAGAGGCCCAGGCTGTGGAGCTCGGATGGCACCCCTCGCGTGAGCGTGGGAGGCGGTGGGAGGTGATGGGTTTAAGCCTGCACAGGTACGGGGGGGCACGCGGGGCGCTCATGCTCGTGCGGTTCACAAGCGGGTCTGTGAGCGGGGTGAATGCTACACACGGCTTCTCCGTTCTTCTTCTCCCTTTTTCTCCCCTTTTTGAATTTTTTTATCATGCTTACTACTTGCAATTTCACTCCCCTGGAAAATAAGTCATGCCTCAGGGATGAACCGACCAAACCGACTGAACTGACTGAACTGACCGAACTGCAGGAACTGAACTGAGAGAGAAACCTTTGCTTGTACGTCTTCGGCAGAAAAGATAGGGAATCAAAGGAAATTGGGAGTTTTGATCTTTTTCTATCTCCGTCTCCTTCCGTTCCGCCTCGGGTAATTTTCTTTAGAGGTCATCTGACAGACCTCTAACTGACACGAACTGACAGAAGGAATCTCACTGGCCCATGACCCTTGGGGGAAAAAAAAGACACAGAAACAGAGGAGTCCGTCTCCGTCCTTTCTATTCCCCCTGAGGTACTTGTTTTTTCCCTTTCCTTCTCGTTTCTCCCTCCGCTCGGGCATGCCAGTGCTGTTCTGGCACTTTGATCGGTCATGGGGACCCTCTTCCGGGCGAAATGCAGGCAGTCCTTAATCGTCTCAAGGGTGGGATAGAGAGCATGTTGTAACTCAGCCTGTAAGAGAATTACCAGATAAAGCAAAAGCCTGTTTGCTCAGAAGTGGAGCCACCCTCCACTTCCATCCGCCTCCCCACCCTTGTCAGGCTCCCATCAATTCAATTTACCCCAGTGGGGCCTAAGTCGAAAGTTTAACTCTATGTATGACGCTCTAGGTTAGCCAGAGTCTATACGGCTCACCGGCTTTAACCCCATACATCATCATCATCATCATCATCATCATTTAAAGTTAATTATTATGCCATCATCACTGAGTTCAGTGAGTTGAAGGTTAATGAAGAACTTTGGACTGGTAAAAGTTTGGTTTCCATCTACTGTGGCCAATTATGAAGCTGTTCCGTTCTGACGGTTCTGTAACTTCTATTTAGAGTAATTTTAAACTTCATAACGATATCAATCAAGTTTTAAAGAATCATAATATGAAAAATCATTCTGAAAATTATTTAAGATGTCTATTGGGTGTACAAATATAAATTAAGTAAGATAAACTAGTGGGTAAATTGAGTACTAAAGATAGATTTATTGTAAAATTCCTAGTAAATTAAGTTCTCTTATAGTACTAGGAAAAGGTTCAAGGTTCAAGGTTCACTTCGAAGTAATGAACCTGAATCAGGTTCAAAAACAGGTTCAAAAACAGGTTCACTTTTAATTAATAGAAACCTTATTTTTTTGTATTATTTTATGCCTTTAAATTAGCTTTTAATGCATTTTTAGAACGTTTTATTATAGAATCTATGCCTTAGTAGTGTTTTTAAATAGTTTAAATCAATATTTACGCTCACATTAGGTGCTAGTCTCAAGTTATTCACTGTTTATAGTTGAAAATTAGTAATCAAAAAAGCCTGAAAAAATTGGAAAATGTTATAATTAAATTTATATAATCGTATCAATCATGACAATTACACTGTCATGCAGACTGCTGTCAAACAAACTCTATACTTCCTCATTCCTTCAGTGGAGACTGTTTGTTTTGATGCGGGGCCTTGCAAGTGGAAAACTTGGTAAGTCACGTGTACTTCTTCACTTCTACAACCGTCAGCATGAGTTTTTATGGTGATATATGATGCTGACATATGCTGACATACGTCTGTCCGACACAATAGATTGAACCGGCTGGGGACAGTTGCTGTGTACGCGGCTCCGGCTCCTTATTTCACCTATATCGGCCATAGGCGGTGCAGGCCTGGCCGGCCTTGTGCCAGTGGCCGCGCGTCTGGCCTCCAAAACAGGTTCAAAACAGGTTCAACAGGTTCAACAGGTTCAAAACAGGTTCAACAGGTTCACTTTTTTAGATTTGAACCTTTTCTTAATGAACCTTTTCCCAGCCCTATAATCTCTTATATCTACAAATACGTATAAGTTGAAGTCAAAAAAGTTTTAAAATTATCTTTTTTACGTCGTATACACAGTTTTTAAAGATGCGGTTCTCCTATATTAGATCTCGATTCACTACATTTGCGGGCAGATACGGCCAGATTACCGCGGTAGTGGTAGTCCTTTCAGACCTTTCCAATTAATTACCAAATTTTGGTTACCAAGTTGATGGTAACCATGCAAAAGCTTTCTGAAAAGGGCCGGTAGTTGTATACTCCTAACAGCATAGTGTACCTAGGGATACATATACCTGGATGATGCTGGATCGAAGCTGAAGACAAATTTTAGTTACCAAGTTGATGGTAACCAAAAGCTTTCTGAGAAGGGCCGGTAGTTATATACTTCTAACAGCACACTGTACCTAGGGATGCCACAGTGCATGTACCTGGATAATGCTGGATCTAGGCCTACATCTAGGCTTGGATTCAATATATATATATATATATATATATATATATATCTTTAGTGTTTCCCTAATATAATAATATAAATATAATATAATATGATATAAGATCTATACAAATTTGCCCATGTTTATGTTTCTTTCTCTCTTAATTCAACCACATCCCCCATTTAAACAGAGTAAAACAGAGCAACCTGCCTCTAAATTCTTTTTAAAAACCGTCTTATGAACCAAAAAAACGCGTCATCATCAAATTTTGCAGGCCGGATCTTCATTCTCTGACTCTAAAACATCTCCAGCCTCCAACCCAATCTTCATCCTCCCATATTATATTAAGTTTATATATGACATTATATTGCATTATATTATATTAGCGTTTTGTCTGAAATATAATATATATTAAATTCGAGCCTTGTGCTGGATCGTCAGTGCTATGCGCTATCAAAGCGTGACTAGAAAGAAAATGAGAATTAAATAAATTGACTTAATCGAAAATAATGCTAAGCAAAAGAGAATGGTGTGTGTCGCTTACGTTCATGACCTAGTGGTTAATATATAACATTAACAAACAGAAGATCATAGGTTCAATCCTCGCTACCTGCCTTTTTAAGGATCAACAAGAAAAGAGACGGGACGTTAACGTCCTGTACTATACAGATTTTGGCCTGTCGTATTTCGATCGAAATCACATGAAAGACTTCCGAAAGACTTTCTGGAAGACTACTATGAAATCAGATTGATCACTGAATCGCAAGAAAGCTCCATGCTCCTGACATCGATCGAGTCTGTCACTAAGGATCGACCTGAATCGCTCCAGCGACATCAAGCCCTGAAGACCCTTGAACCTCTGCAAGCACTTACTAGCGCCAACCCCTCTAAGTAGGCCTTAACACGTGGTGACGCCTAGCTCGAGATCAACAAGATCAAAGAGCTGAGCGAACGGAGACCAACCTTCTCTGCTGAACAACAACTATTCTGCAAGCAACGCAGACCACCTTCTTCGCCCAGAGAAGGTTCACCCAGAGGAAACCAGAACGCTGTGATCATCTGCACGCATACTACAGGAGCCCACACCTGCGAGCCATCAACTCAAACCTCAATTTGTACGCCCTCGACTTGGCCATCCCTTTGGTGTCCTGTACCTGCAAGAAGAAGAAGCAGGACCACATCGCGAAGCGCTGCTGGAATTTCTGACGGAACCCCACTTTCTGTCCTCTGCCATAAATCGACATCAGACAGGACCACACCGCGAAGCGCTGCTGAAATTTCTGACTGTACCGCCTTTTCCTGCCCTTTTTATAAATTTCACGCATTCTACCTAACAGTGAATTTGACTTCTCTTCATTTCTCTGTGAACGGCGAAGCCCTGCTCTTTTTGCGAAATTCA
>JAHBMJ010002266.1:11112-21812 GCA_018398765.1 Chromera velia | reverse complement strand
CATCAGAAAAAGAACAACTGAGATCCCTTCTTCTTCGTTTCACGTGTCTCGTTCCGCATGATGATGATCCAGGACTGTGGAAAGGAACGGAGTGCAAGATTGACACACAGGGAGCAGAACCGATCTACAGTAGACCCCGACCTGTTCCATACGCCTTGAAGGGAGTCTTGAAGGAGTACCTTGAACGCCTGCAAAGACAAGGAGTGATCAAGCCATGTTCATCGGAATGGGGGCACCCAATTTTGATCGTAAAGAAACCAAAAGGAGACGGCTATCGAGTATGCATTGACCTGCGTCGTCTGAATTCTGTGCTGAAAGTCGATCGATATCCAATCCCAAATATGGATGAAATGCTGCATAGACTACAAGGGAAATCATTTTTCAGTCTGTTGGACTATCAGAGTG
Organism: Chromera velia; assembly: GCA_018398765.1. Taxonomy (NCBI): domain Eukaryota; family Chromeraceae; genus Chromera; species Chromera velia. Next base: position 21,407 of record JAHBMJ010002266.1, on the reverse strand, counting down.
GCTTCTTTCAGTTGGCTGTCAGAGAGGCAGATCAGGAAAAACTTGCTTTCGTGACAGAATTTGGTCAGCACTGCTTCACTCGCCTACCTATGGGAATCAGTATCGGGCCTGGCTGTTTTCAAAAGGCAGTCAACAAGTTGTTTGCGGGCTTGCCAGATGTGTGCGTGTCAAGTTACATCGACGATGTCATGCTGGCGTCGGACTCCTTCTCGAAGGCCATGACTGATCTGGAGAAAGTGCTGGAGAGAATAAAAGAGGCGGAAGGAAAACTTGCCTTCTCGAAGTGCAGATTCGTGACCAGAAAGCTTTGCTATCTGGGCCACGACGTTTCTGACGAGGGTATAAGACCATCTGCAGACAGAATAGAGGTCATTCAGAAATGTGAGCGACCGAGAACGATCAAGCAAGTAAAGAGCTTTATCGGCATATGTTCCTTCTATAGACGATACATAGAAGGGTTCTCAAACATCGCAGAACCCCTTCTGGCTCTGCTAAAGAAGGACAGCATCTTCACATGGGAACAACCACAAGAAGCAGCGTGGCAAAAACTAAAGAATGCACTCTCATCACGACCTGTTTTAGCACACCCAGACCTGAATAAGCCCTTCATCTTAAAGACAGACGCAAGTGGAGAGGCAATTTCAGGCATCCTCTGTCAGTTAGACGAAAATCAGAAGGAAAAAGTCATTCAGTATGCCTCTCGGAAATTGACAGAAACAGAACAGAAATGGGGAGCAACAGAGAAAGAAGGATTTGCGTTCTACTGGATGGTCACAAATCAATTCAAGAAGTACCTGTACGGACGACCGTTTACTGCCTGGACAGATTGCAAAGCGTTGGAGTACATTAAAAAGCAGAAAAACACCAACGCACGACTCCATCGTTGGTCGATCGCTCTGTCTATGTATGAGTACGAGATAAAACATAAACCTGGACGTTCAAACACGGACGCAGATAGCCTCAGCCGACCTCCTTTCGTGCACGAGCAGTTCCCTCCCGCAGTTCCAGATGAGGAAACAGACCACTCGCTTGTAGTTGCTGCAGCAAGGAAAAGGACAAGAGAAGGAGAAGAAGAAAAACAGGAAGGGAAGGGGGAAGAAGAGAAAAAGAAAGAGCAGGCGAAACCAGCCATTGAATTACCCGATCCGTTTTCACCTGACGAGATAAAGAAGGCACAGCAAGACGACCCAGAAACACGACACATGAGTGAATTCCTAAAAAACGGAGACTTCCAGACAAATCTGACTAGTCAAGAGAGAACACGCATTCTCGGCCAATCGCCTCTCTATGTATTGCACGAGGACATGCTTTTCCGTTTACTTCCTCCTGCGAACAGGCACGAAAAAGGAACAAGATTTTTGTTGGTAGTACCAAAAGGAATGAAGGAGAAAGTCCTCACTGAATTTCATGAATGCAAACTCCAAGGGCACCCAGGTATTAACCGATGCATTCAAAACATCTCTCACTATTTTTTCTGGTCATCCATGATCACAGACATCAAAAAGCATATCAAATCATGCCGAAAATGTCAAGAGAAGAAGAGAAGAAAACAGCAAGAAGGATTCATGGTCCAAAATTTTTTGGACGTCGAACCGCTCTCGTCGTAGGCAATCGACGTCACGGGACCATTCACTCGCAGTAAAGACGGCATGCGATATGCAATCATATACATGGACCTCACCAGCAGGTGGGTTGAGGTGGACGCCGTTCCAGACGCCAAGGCATCGACAATCGCCCAAAGTTTAGTCCGCACTATTCTCTGCAGATACGGGAAGCCAATCAGGTTTCTTTCTGATCAGGGAAGTAACATGCTCGCACAGATCACGGAGGCAGTATATCATTTAGTCGGGACCAACAAAGTAAAGACAACAAGCTATCACCCTCAGACTAACGGAAGACTTGAGCGCTTCCACAAAGACATGAAGTTTGTGCTCTCTTGCTACATTGACAAAAACCAAAAGAACTGGACAGACTTCCTTCCTTTTGCTGCCTTCGCTCACAATTCTGCAGTACACATGAGCACAGGAGTTTCTCTGTTCTTTTATCTCTTTCAACGATAGCCAAACCACCCTCTACGTTACTTCGTTTCACTAACAGAAGCAGGAGGACCTGTCTTCCCACCCGAGTATGTTGAGCTTCTTGCTGAGCTGCGGAATGAATCGAAAGATAGAAGAGAACTTTTTGAGGCAGCAGCACAGCAGAGAATGCTCAGACTGCTTCGCATCGATCCAAAGAAAGTACTAGAATACAAAGAAAGCATGTACATATGGCTGGAAAAGCCGCTTACTCAAAAAAGAATCAGCAAAGCACTCGCACCATTATATGAGGGGCCATACATGATCACGCAAGTGAGACTGAATCGCACTCTGGTCATCAAAAAGCCGGGAAGCCAATCAAGCCAAACGGTAAACAGACACAGAGTGAAACCGTACTTCAGCAGAGATTACAAGTAAAATGAAGAGATTTTCAACACGCATGTGAGGAAAGAAGAACAAAACGACCAACCTGAGAAAAAAGAAGGACAAGAAAGAGACACAGAGAAGAAGATGAGATCGCCTGCAGACGGAGACAACAAAGAACAGGAGGATGAGGAAATGGAAGCGGAAACTCGACCGCTTCCGGAAAAAGGATTCGATTTCTTTCCCGACAGGAAGCCGTTGAGAGAAGAAGAGACCATTCTCTTTTACTATCACTCAGCAGCAGAGTTCCAGGTGAAAGAACGAATCAAGGCGAGAATAGAAAACATCAGGACAGTCAAAGGGGAACAGCACTTCACATTGCATTTCTTGGAAGGAGCACTTGTAAGGAAAGCTCGAGACAGAAAGGAAGACTGGAAAGTAGAAAGAAGAGAACTTACTGGAAACAAACAGGACACACTCACAAACCGTGACTCTGCAAGAATCGTTCTCGAAGCCATCTACTGGCAAGTAATCGAACAGCAAAGCTCGGCTTCCACACAGAGCAAAAGCATGTTGCCGTTCAAGCATTCCCTCGAGACCGAAAAGAAAAAGACGAGACAGAAGAAGCAAATGGTTAAAAAAGAAGACAAAGACCCGAACAGGAGTGCGATGTCAGACTACAATGTGAAAGAAGTCATAGGGAAAAGAGAAAAAGATGGGAAAGTTTAATACTCACTCGTCTATGAGGAGTGCCCGGACAAGTCGTGGTGGACTGATGGAGAAGACTGCGACTGTCCTGCACTCATTCAAGAATTTGAGGAGGGACCAAAAGTCAAAAGAGGAACGGAAATCATGAAAGCAAAATGAAGGAAGCCGGACCGAGAACAATTTATGATGACATGAATGATGAATGAAATGAATGTCTGCATGATCCATATATGAATGAAGTGAATGTTTGCAAATCCATGACGGATGGAGTAATACCTTAAGTCAAAATCGAACGGATCCGAAGTATGCTGCCGCTAATGATAGGATCGATTGAGTGACTAATAGAATTGATCAATAGAGAAAGACCGAACACAGAGCTCCACCAAATGCCTCTCTGCCGTAACTCCTTGTCAGACCTCGAAAAAAAAATTTGATCGATTAAATTAAAATAAAGCAAACCTAAAAACTCGAAAAGCAGTTAAACTACATAAACATCAAGTCATCTCAAAAGAGAAATTAGGCATAGAAAACCTCAAACCGACAACGATCCATCATTTGAATCAACCATTCATCCATCCATCCACCCATCTATCTAGCCATCCATCGACCCACCTATCCATCCATCCATCCATCCATCCATCCATCCATCCATCCATCCATCCATCCATCCATCCACCCGATCACCCATTCATCCACGCATGCACCTATACACACGAACCCTCCCTGGAGCAGCACCGCGTACCGATGCAAAATTTGGTGACTGATGAATAAAGGCAGATAACACTGACCTGCCAGGCGCACATATAACCCACAGCCTCCGATCCTGACGCCTTCGCGGCGAGAAGTCGCATGCGTATGCGCATGCGCACAAAAGGTCCCCCAGGGGGTGAGTTGACCACTCACACCACCAGAACCTCCCAGGGAGAGGTAAGGTTGCCGCTCAATCGCTCGTACTGGGCCCTTGCTCCCTAGTACATTATCATTATCGACCTGCACACATACACACACATACACACATACACACACACACACACACACACACACACATACATACACACACAAATACCGAACTAAGCCTCGCGCCCAGGCTTATTCAAAAAAAAAAAATGCTCATACAGACACAAGCAAATTCTCTAAACTCACAAGTGGTTAGCACTTCGGTGCATTTACTCTTTGCATCTGAAAGGGTGCGAATAGTATGGGCACTCAGCAGAAGGCTGAGTGTGCCACGACCCAACGACCACACCCATACATATTCACCCACCAACCAGTCTATGAGAACCTTCTTCACTCACCCACATCTACTCACTCACCCAATCACCCCTCATTCTTCACTTACCCAATCAACCACCCACTTCTTTAAACGCAAAAGAAACAAAGACACAAAAAGACAAGAGACAGCAGGAGACGGATAGAGATGGCAGAGAATGGCGAGACTCAAGAAAGAGACATCGACGAACGACTTGACAATGAACGAGTTACACCGCCTCGGAGAGCTCTGCAAACAGACAAGCATCAGAGCGAAACAGAAAGAGAAAGAAAGCGAGTAAATGAATGACCAGTGAGCCTAAGTTAGAGCATAGAAAGAGGTGATACACTCATGTACTCGAAAAGAGGCAACCGAAGGAGAAGAGAAAGAATGAGACGGATCAAACTCTGGGAGAGACGAGAACAGCGTGACAAGAACTGTGAAAAGAAAGAGAAGAGAGAAGAGAATAGCGTGACAAGAACTGCGAAAAGAAAGAGAAGGGAGACGAGGACAACGTAACAGGAAATGCAAGAAGAGAGAGAAAGAAAGACCGTTCTGATCAATTTTTTTTGAAAGTGCCCACCTGAAGGAAAAAGAAGATGGCGACGAGGTAGGGAAGATGCATAGAGATCCATACCGTAGATGTAGACATAGAGATCCTTACCATAGACGCACGCAGAGAAATCCTTGCCGTAGATGTAAGCAGAGAGATCCTTGCCGCGGACGTGAGTGTAAGGATCCCTTCTGTGGAAGAAAGCACGGTGGATGATCAATGTGATGCCGAGAATGGACGGAAAAGAGAACAGAGGCGACGTGCTGGAACGGCGAGAGGACGATGGAGATGAAGAGACACATGTTGCATACGTACAATCGACTTGTAGTGGAAGGACTCGACGATAAAGATCGATGTATCGATGACATCATGGATCAATGTCGGATCCAGTCTACAGAGATGTATACCAGCAAGATGCAAACAGAAAGAGGGAGCAATATAAGGATGAGTTAGAAAAGAGACGAGTATGCAACCAGACAACAGCAGCTTGATCGTCACAAAAGATACGGTAGGATTGGCATATCATGGACTGACCTCACTCTTTGACCTGACCTGGAGTGAAAGGATGCACCGAGGTAGAAGAGACTCACTACAGAGTACAGCGACACTACTGAAGAATAGAAGAAGGCATGACCATACGTTAAACAACAGCAAGGCAGTGACTGACCGCGACAAACAAGAGTTATACTGGAATGGGAAGACTCAGAGTAGTATCTGCGAGACTCATGACAAGAGTTGACACCAGAAAGTAACCTAAAGATAAAGGAGGGGGGGGGGAGATACCGAGCAATCGGCACAAGCGATACTAAATCTCAAGGTGAGCTGTGAAAGATGTCGAGAGCTTGCTACAGGAGACGACAGCAAAACAAAAATTTGGCCGGAGATCGGCCGAGAAGCGACCGGTAAGCGGCCGAAAGAAACACGTTAAGGAGGCAAAAAATCGGAAAAAAGAGGCCTTTCCCCGTCCGAAAACCGATTCTTTTCGACCGAATTCGGCTGAAAGCCGAATAAGAGACATGCACAGACACGTATGTTCGGCCGACAGCCGGCCGAATCGATTGACCGAAAATTTCCCCACAAAGAAATTGCAAGCCCGACATCTCGATCGACCCTCTTCAAAACTTTTGGCAACTTTCTTTAAACCCCACTCTTCAATCACTGTGATCAAGTTGAACCAGCTGAAATCCAAATCCTCTTAAGCCTGATCATAACCACTTCCCTCTTCAAGAAACTCTTACATCTATGGAAACAAAAGCCAACATGTTCGCAAACAACGGTCCCAGCACCTATCCTACCCCGTACCCTGACTATCCGAACCAGATGCCGATCCCACACTCCTTCTCCTCCCAAGCCAAAGCACATATCCAAGCCGCTATGAACATAGATACCCAGACTGAAGAAGGAGCCGCAGCATGGAGAGAGAACCTCTCAGAGGTCACCACACCAACCACAATGACAAAAAGCGAGACCAAGAAAGAGGAGACTCACCAATACAACCCCTTCGCCCCGCAGTCTCCTCATCTAGTCTTTCAGCAACCTGACATCAACCCTAACATGCTCCCACATGTCATCAAGCAGGAAGAGATCAAACAAAAGGAAGTGGCGGCCTAGAAAAAAGCAAAGAGAGTAATTAAGGGAAGAGAGAGACTCGTGGAGAGCATCAACGGCAAAGTTCAGAGGAGGAAGAACCCTGCATACAGATGCATCCAATACCTAGTGGACTCTCAAACCTGGGCGGTGACCAAGGTGAAGGTCACGATGGAAAGAATTGGGCGCGCCGGACAGTGAATTTTTTTTTTTTTCCCTCGCGGTCGCGTGATCTTGAGTGCTTTGCGGGGCCGCGCACGCTCATAATTAAGGTGTTGCAATGATGCATGCATGTGTTGCGATGAGGTACGATGAAACATGCGTCGCGATGTTGCTCTGAGTGTTGCTCTGTGATGATGTGCTGCGATGCTCCGACGGTGCGTGGATCGCTGATTGGATTAAATGTGTGGCTTCCCTTATGATTTAGCTCAATTAATCCGTTCGATGAGTTGGTGAAGTCCACGTGTCAGTGCGTGAATTGTATATGGTGTGTACATGCACATAACCAATGTGCGAAAGTGTCTATGAGTACATTACGGTATTACTACATGCATACGGTACTGAAAAAAAAAAGAATGGTCATAAGAACACACGATCTGAAACAGTCCTTGAAGTACAAAAAAAAAGAAAAAAAAGAGAGAAAAAAAAAAAAACATAACCTTAAGAATTGATGAAGCATCAGGAATGTTAATTTTTTTTTTAACGACCATACTGAACTCTATATAGTATTAATTGCCTAGAAAGGAGCGAATACTATGCGATTACATCATATATAAATCGAGCGTGGAATCTCAATCTTAGAAAGGGGCGAATGCTATGCGCTATCAAAGCGTGATTAGAAAGAAAATGAGAATTAAATAAATTGACTTAATCGAAAATAGTGCTAAGCAAAAGAAAATGGTGTGTGTCACTTACGTTCATAACTTAGTGGTTAACATACAACATTAACAAACAGAAGATCATAGGTTCAATCCTCGCTACCTACCTTTTTAAGGATCAACAAGAAAAGAGACGGGACGTTAACGTCCTGTACTATACAGATTTTGGCCTGTCACATTTCGATCGAAATTATATGAAAGACTTCCGAAAGACTTTCTGGAAGACTACTATGAAATCAGATCGATCGCTGAATCGCAAGAAAGCTCCATGCTCCTGACATCGATCGAGTCTGTTACTAGCGATCGACCTGAACCACTCCAGCGACATCAAGCCCTGAAGACCCTTAAACCTCTGCAAGCATTCACTAGCGCCAACCCCTCTAAGTAGACCTTAACACCGTAGGGGAAATAACTTTTGAAAGAAAGACAGTTGAACGAGTGGAGAGCTATAAATCGATCTCTGGGATGTCGTGTGTTTAAGTTAGGAGATAAAAAAATCGGTGAAAGACTGTATGACATAAGAGCAACTTGAAAGGGCTCAATGCTGTTTGGGGTTGTGATATACACCTGTTTATCTTTAAGATTATGTGACCAAAATTTAGTGAGAGATGATTGAGGGTTTTTTCATGTATGTCGCATCCCCATATATGAGAGGCGGATCTAACCTAGTTTGTCGATTTGTTCCATCCTACGACTACCAGCGATGAAAATAGTGAGAGATTTTAATTATTAGGTCTTTTCTGGTTTTAATTTTCAAGACTCTTTTCTCTCTCAATGTTCGTTCAATCTAGGCGCTCTCGGAGCCTATAATAATTTAACCTAGTATAGAATTTGGCTAGCAATTTAATATGCTCTTTACAGGCCTTGCCGATCTTAGAGAAACATTGCAGCGTTTGATACACTGGCAGCACTAGGCAGCACTGCAGCTTCATTATAGTTTTATTTTGTGTGTTGGACATTCTGTTTGTTTTATAACTCTTTTAAGTTAATTAGTTTTTAAGATGCTAAGTTAAATTTAAGTTAATCTCACAGTTAGAGTGCTAGTTAGAGTGCGTCTCATTACTCGAACAGACATCGTTTCTTTTCACTGCCAGGCAATGTCGAGTAGACTCAGTGAGAGGTTTCATAGAAAGCATATAAAAAAACGGCCTCTTTGATATTACAAGCCACTTAAAATCATTTAAATATGAAGTCGCTTTCGTGGATCATGTGCGGCGGATGGTTTTTATGCGTGCCGCAGGCGTAGGACATATTTTAAAAGCGTGGGACATATTTAAAAACCGTGTACTGTAGATGCAATCAGTGTTTTGAAAGTTTCACAGTGTTTGCGCTGCAGACGGGGATTGAATTTTGAAAAACAAAGCCACATTGACCTCCCTGAACCTAACTACCACTTGAAAGTTTGAGCCGCATTTTTGGATAAGCTTGAAAGTTTACGCCGTAGACGCGGATCATTTACGGTGTCTTAAAAGCCAAAGCCGCATATATGGACGGTATCTTGACCATCTACACCACAGGCATGGACGGTCTCTTACAAAACGATGCCGCAGATAGAGATCATCTTGATTATATTTCTTCAAGTGGCACTTAAGTTCAGAGAGGTTGCCACATTTACGGATATTCACGAAATCCATCGATAAATTTGAAGATTTTTGTTTCAGGTGGTTTATAGTAGCTTAGTCTAGTAGTGGCTTGGGATTTGGTGTCGCTAAATCTAGGATTTAACCCTCAATCATCATCATCATCATCATCAGTTATAGTATGAGGCAGGTAAAAAACATAAAGAAAACTGGAAGTTCTCAAGCCAGTTTAGGGCCGTTACTTTATTGTTATCTAGATCGTTATATTCTAAGCAGTGTATGGCTGTGTGTCATAGCCTCATAGGTCGCTGACCCCAATATATTCTAATTTGGCTAAGTTCAGTCAGTTTAAGCCATGCAGTTTTAAACCAATTCTATATTTTACTTAGTGTTTTACTATGCTTCATACAATCGTTTCTGATTTTTTGAGAAAAGAAAACTAAAGAGGGAGAACTGCGGGGAGAACGGCAACAAACAAACTTGAAGAGCTTCCTAGAGAGCTTCTAAGTTCTAACTTTATAAAACTATATCTGAACCGGGGAGTACTGGGCAGAAAGAAAGGGAATTTCAAAGAAAAGTTTTATAGTAAGTGCCTCCTACCTCGTTTTCCGGAGCAATATTATTTTTCTGAGCCTGGTAATGATAGTAAATGATAGCTAATGAGAAGCGATCCGAGCAAAGCTTTTCGGGGCTTTTTTTTTACGATATCGATACATCAAAAAAGTTGAAATATAGATGTATGACCATGTTATGATGGGCGTTGCACCGTTGTAGGGCGCTATGCAGGTAGCAGGCGCGGACCGAGGGCGCACCGCAGGTATAGCGGGCATGGATGGAGGCGCGCCGGGCGTGCACAGCGAGCGAGGTTCCAATCGATACATGCATGGACATGCAGATGGACACAAATCAATGCAAATGCAGGCACGCACATATATAGCGTGCATGGGTGTATCACGAGGCCGCGCATCGTGAAGTCGGGTATGCTTTCATTCGGTGATTTTAGTGAAGTGCATGCTTAACGTGTCTGCTTGACATCATCACTAAGAATGCTTAAGATTGATATTAACTGCTAGACTAAACCAACCGATGTCTGTCAGACTTTAACCACCTGTATCTGAATCAGATATTACTAAGACTCTCATAAAACTGTTACAGCTTACAGAATATGTATACTAGTGTTCATTGTCGGTATGGCCTGGCGTCGTGAGGGGTCATTTCGGGAAGGACTGCGACCTGCATGCCATCAGAGTGTATCTACACATATTTGCTGCACTGTACCTCAATGCAGGTGTTTGCTGTCTGGCCTCCCTGTTTCTCCATTGAAAGAGGTCAGCAACTTGT
>JAHBMJ010002265.1:7500-20733 GCA_018398765.1 Chromera velia | reverse complement strand
GGGGGGGGGGGGGGGGGGGGAGGAGGGAATGTTTTGCGACACCCAGGGTCAGGAGGGGGGAATGGCGTCTCGGCGTCTCCGTCTCCGTCTGCACAGCAGCAGCCAGAGCAAAGAGAGAGTCAGAGAGACGAGAGAGAGAAGACGCTGGAGCGAGAGATCAAAGTGTTCGTGTGGTTTGTCCAGATGCTCGACCACAGATACAGGATGTTTGCATCAGGAGCGTACAGGTGAGGTGAGGTGAGAGGGAAATTGGAAGTTCGGCTTCCATCAGCTGGAAGGGAGGAAGGAAGGAAGCGTTTGTTTGTTCTATCCTTTTGTATTGTATTGTATTGTATGGTTTTCTTCTCCCGCCGCCTGTCTCGATTCGATTATTCGATTCCTCTTCCTCTCTTCCTCTCTTCTTTCCTTCCTTCCTGCCTTCCTTCCTTCCTGCCTGATGTGCATGTGTCTCTTTTGTCTCATTCGAAGACCTTTTTGCCCTGCGTGGTAGCACTCGTGCTCAGTCTGTAGACTGAAGTGGAACGACAAAACGGAATGCACGCTGTCTCTGTCTGTCTGCCTGCCTGCCTGCCACATTCTGTCTCAAAGAAAGAAAGCACATGATGATTGATCTTGTGTCTTGATTGCATGAGTGAGAGCAGGAAACTCCGGAAAGAGAGATCAGCACTTGGCGCGGCGAGATTGCAGCAGGAGGAGGAAGAGAAGCAGCAGCAGAAAGGGAAATTGAAAGGGGAGAAAGAAAGAGTGACAGAGACAGCAGAAAGAGGAAGAGGGGGTCGGCGGCCTCCCTCCACTCCCACTCCCACACAGCCATCCGATGCTCCAGCAGGTTCTCTCTCTCTCCCTCGAGATCGGGCCCTCCAGCTACCTGCAAATTTGCCTTCTCCTCCGAGTCCGCTCTCCTTCAGCTGGACTCTCGAGAGTGGTCAGGTGGACTGGAAGTGGCTCAATCAGCCGCCACTCTCCGCCCCCCTCCGCTGGCTACTGCAAAACAATACACAGAGTGAGGTAGGTCAGTGAGTGAGAGCATGGGATGGTTGCCTGCCTACTTTGTTGGTTGGTGTTTTTTATGTCCCTCTCTCTCTCTCTCTCACTCATCTACACTTCTTTTTCTCTTGATTTCTTCCCTCTCTCTTCTGTCGCAAGCAAAGAATGAAAATGCATACCTGAATCAACTCCGATCAAGAAGAAAGAAAAAGAATTACGGACGTACAGGAGAAGGAAGACAGACAAAAAAAATATTAAAGAGAGAAAAGATGGGGACTAAAAAGGACAAAGGTGGGGAAGCCGTGACGTAGGAAAGCCAGGAAGCAAGAGCAGAAGAGAAGAAAAGGCAGGGAAAAAAGGAAAAAAAGGACGGACGGACGGATGGATTGATGTTTGTTTGTTTGTTTTTTGTGTCAATGCAGCTTGCGTTTACAATTTGGCGCCGCGAGTTCCTCAAAGTCGCTGCCTTTGTTGACGGCGTCAGTGAGGGCATTCCCGCTTGGTGTCCCCTGAACTTGAACGACGACCTTCTCTCCGTGGCGCCTTCCGGAAGGGGCCGACTCCTCTGCCCCCCTCCCCGCCACACACCCGGGGCCCCGTCTGCCTCTGCAGCGACCACCACGGCACCCCCACTGGACCCCTTCGCGTTTGCCTCTGCACAAACACAACTGGGGGCAGCAACGCCTTCCGGGGCCGCTGTGGCAGGATTGCGACCCCCCGCCCCCCCGGTGGTTCTGTACGTGTCAGGAGGCCGGGGGAGTGGCGATCTTTCGCCCCCCCTCGCGGCAGTGGGCCCGCCTGCCGGGACCCTCGCTTCCGGAGCCCCGTCGCGTTTGGCAGGGGCGGCCAAAGGACCCCGCAAATCCCCGAAGGGAGGGGGAGGGGGGCCGGGAAAGCGGAAAGGGCCAGGCTGGCTCTTGTCGAAATCGGGAAGTCAGAGGGGGTCTCCCGAAGTATCGCCACATCATCCTCAACATCGCGCAGCAGTTGTTGCGGAGACGGAGAGAGACAGAGACAGAGGGGGTCTGGGTGTTGTTGTCAGGGGTGACCAGGACAAGACCCCGCCGGGGGAATTGGAAGAGAAAGTTTTGAGTGGGAATTGGACGGCGGCGGTGCACCGAAGAGCGGATGGTGGGCCTTTCTCTTTCTCTCTAAATCTCTCTCTCTCTCTCTCTCTCTCTCTCTGTGTGTGTGTGTGTATGTGTCTCTGTGTTGCTTTCATCGCACCCTTTTTTTTGTTTTGTATCTCTCTTTAGGAGATGCAGGTGAAATTTTGTTGCTGTTTTCCATGAACCAAGAAAGAGATCGAGGAGTAAAGGGAGAGATAGATCTCTAGAGGGGTCTATCTGTTCCTCTGATCCCCTCGCGGCATTTTTCTTTCGCTCTGTGGTTTTGTCTCTCTCTTTCCCTTTCATTTGAGACACTCTCTCTCAATTTTTGGCGCCGGATGCCTTCTCTTTGTCCTTTCTACTTTCCATTCTTTCTGTCTGGGAATGTGAGACCTGTAAAAGGAAATGGTGCGTGTCTGCCTTCGTTTCCTGTTTGTTTCTCATGTTATTCTGTGTGTCACAATTTTTCCCAGAAACAAGTGCTTTGCTCGCCGGTGACGGGAGGAGTGCTCTCTCTCTCTCTCTCTCCCTCTCTCTTGTGCCTTTTTTTCTTTTTAATTCTCTGAATGCGTTTTCCTGCAGTTGGTCCGTGCGAGGCAGGTGGGGCACTTACAGGAAAGGAGAAGGTGAAACGCACAACGAGGCCAAGGAAGGGAGAGAAGGGGTATACTGGCCGTTCTATTTGTGCCTCTCTTTCGGGAGAAGGTGGCGAGACAGACTGGAGAAAGAGAAGAGGCTTGCGTCTCCTCCGACAAGCCTTGAGTGTCCTGGAAATTTTTCTGGGCCTCATTCCTCTTTTGGTGGCTGCCGGTGCTCTTGAGTGGCGTCTCTTGGAACATGTGGGAAAAGGGGAAGGAGAAGCGGGGTGGAAGTCCTCTTTGTTCGCACCTCTCTTCGGTGAGGGCTGGCCAGTGGTTGTGGAGACAGGGGTGGCAGGTGCATGGGAGGGGGAGGGGCGATCGTGTGGAGATGCGTCGGGGGGGCGCGTGGGTCTGCCTGGCGCGTTGATGGAGATGGGAAGCTGGGGTGTGAGGGACATCCCAGTGCTTCGTTTGGTTTTTGCTGCGGTGGGGGGGGCAGCAGGGGCCTTGGGGGATTTGTCTGGGGCCATGCGCTTGGTGGGTTGGTGTGTGAGCTTTGTGTACCTGTGTGTTCTTTTCTTTTACCTCCTCGCAGTGAGCATGCATAGATAGATCTCTGCATAGGGACTCCTGTACAGATCTGGAGAGGGGAGGGCATGTATGCGCTTTGAGTGCGCAAAGGGTGAATAAAGAAGATCGCAACTTGCAAGGGAAAAAGAGACCATGCAGTCCTTGGCGTGACGAGTCCGTCGGTTTTTGCATGAAATCTGTTGCTCTTTTTTCTTGGCATTCTTCTTTTTTTGTTTTTTAATTAATTCGAATTCAAACAGTACAATTCTCTCTCTTTCTCCTTCCAAACTGGTGTAAATGCTAATCCTCAACGCACATTTGTTCGGGCCGACTCCATCAAAGCCAGTTCTGCGGACGAGCTGCGCTCAATTATTGTTTAATGTTTTCCATACGAGGACAACCGAGAAGTGAAAGGCGCCTTCAAGGGGGAAAAAGGCAACTAGCCAGGCAACTCATGTCAGGTAGATTTCAGCGTCTCCGTGCAGTGTCATGCTAATCTCAAAATTACTTTATTTCATAACTATTTGCCATGCAAGCAAACTATATGTGATATTGAATATACAACAACGGTGTATATATAATAATAAGAGCCTAAATAAGAGCCGTTGTCCTTTACATTAGTTGTCGTTATAGTATAACTTATAGATCACTGCTATTCACTGGCATTGCTTAGAAATGTTTTACCTCTGGGCAGATGTCTACATACATTTAATTCATAATAAAATTGAATTTTTATATTTTAAAATAATTTATGCAAGTTTATGTAAGTTACGAGATAATCGTCGAGATTTGATTGTAATAATATCAAACTCTTAGAACTCATGTGGGCAGCAGGCTAGCATTTATAGAAAGTTTTAGCTTCTTTAGATTTAAGTTCTGCTATAAATTCTATGCGCTATAAATTCCACGTGGCTTATACTTTTGACTCTGCATATATGGTGGCATGTCCTAATTTACTATGGCGTATGGAGGCATAGTTCTAGGCATAGTCAAATTTTAGAACGGAACTATTCAGAACAGCTTCACTTAAACACTGTGTTTTATTGCCTTATTTGAAAACTACACAGATAAATCTATGTACATTTCCCCTTTTTTCAGCTCTTTTTTTATGTATTTAAATTGAAACAGTGTTTTTATGTATGTTTTTATATCAATTAATTAAATGAATATATCAAGGTTAAACTACGTTAGATAAAACTTAAGTGCATGTTCGCTATGCGCGGTATATAATTGCCGGTAGTTGCCGGAAAGCGGGTCTTGAAAGGCAAATGTAACCCAATTGGTGGGACTTTTCGACTTTTTTCAATTCCCCATAGATGCCGCTAAGGTGTGGCTAATAGCGGCTAAGGGCCTTAACAGATGCTATGGCCGGGGGCTACAGAATAGCCAAGCAGCGCGCTAAATTTTAGCGCGCGCTTTCTGCATGCGCGCAGAGCGTGCGCGCACACTCACTTTTTTTGTTTTGTTTTTTTAGATTTTTAAACGTATATACGTGTATACGTATCTAGATCTACTTCGACTGAATCGGTCAGTTCAGCTGCTTCAGCAGGGGTGTACGTCGGTTTCTTCGCTCATGCACTTCTTGACCCTGTCAACATAGCCCTGAACAGCAGCAGATAAGAAAACTTCATCACTCGATCTGTACACAAATTCGCACATTTTTAAGAAACCCGCCGCGGCTCAACAATCTCGGACGCCGGGAGACGCGCATATATATAGGTTAGATTAGTATATACACAGACACACAGACGTACACACAGAAAGAAACTGGATCGCGAACCTTGTTCCGTCACAAAGTGAAGCTTGCTGCGGTCATTGCCACCAGCCTAATCGTTTACGCCAATGCACTGAACAAGCACCGGGTGTTGTAGCATGACCTCAGGTCAAAATGAACTCATGGCAGTAACTGCATACTGTCAGAACATGACCCCATAATTTGGGCCGTTTCCATGCAAGTCTCTGCATCTATCCATGTGGTGGGAATGCGTCCAGCGAGTCCATGCTTTGATGTCCTGCTCTCGTTTTGTCTGTTTCTCTTTGGTTTCCCTCTTTTATCTATTCCTGCCTTTTCCGGGCTGCCCTACCTTGTTTAATACACATGCGCATCTCTGCACGTACTTTTCTTTCCATGTACAAGAGCCCCTGACTGATTGAATAAATCTCTTTCGGAAAGCCAAGTAAGCATCATACGCCTGCATCACTGCATTGGTTCCGCACCAGCACCGCGGCCATCCATCATAAAGAGAAGCACGGCATGCAAAGTCCCCATGCCATGAAGAAGTTCCACTCCAAGCAGGGTGAAAGAGAGATAGAGGGGGGGGGGGGGGGGGGGAGAGAGAGGAAGAGAGAGGGGTAGAGAGAGAGAAAGAGAGAGAGACAGAAAAGAAAGAGACGGAAACAGACACACACACACACGCACACACACACACGCACGCACACACACACACACACACACACACAGAGAGAGAGAGAGAGAGAGAGAGATAAAGAGAGCGAGATAAAGAAAGAAAGAAAGAAAGAAAAAAGAAAGAACGAACGAACGAACGAAAGAAAGAAAGAAAGAAAGAAAGAAGGAAGAAAGGAAGGAAGGAAGGAAGGAAGGCAGGCAGGAAGGCAGGAAGGAAGGAAGGAAGGAAGGAAGAAAGAAAGAACGAACGAACGAAAAGAGAGAGGGAGAGACAGACAGAGAGAGAGAAGAGAGAGGGGTGGGGGGGTCGGGGGGTGGGGGGGAGGAAGCTAGGAAGAGAGAGAGAAAAAAAGAGAGGAGGAGCGAGGGAGGGATTCATACTGAATAATGTGGAATCATTTGTGGATGAACAGACATTATGCACTCCACTCATTCCGCCATTCGATCTCAGAATTTAATTTGCGTCTCCTTCCTGCCCTCCTGCTTTCCCTCCCTGCAGATCGTTTCTGCAAAAGAAGGAGAAGGAGACAGAGTCCCAGAAAGAAAGAGGTTCCTGCATCGCATCGGATGACAACGCTAGCTCTGAAAAAAAAACTTATTGCTACGAGCAGAGCGAGTCTATGGTGCTGTGCGACCTGGCTGATGGATGCCGTTGGAACCATTGGGGGTGATTGATTGAGGTCTTATGAGAAAGTCAGTGATCGAGGCCTCGGTTTTCTTTCCGGCACGTTTCTCTTGCTTGATTCTCCTTATTGAATTTCATTGGTTTGGGTGAACAAAAACGGTCTGAAGTGCTTTTGCGTGGTCACTGTGAAGTGTTCTGAAGTACTTTTGAGACCGTACAAGCTCCCTACTTCATTCGATCATTAAATCTTTTTTTTTCCTGTCTGTTATGCTCCGTGCAGCTCTGTACGGCATTGCTTGGGCAAGATCCAGCATGATGCATCAAAACGCACCCCTGGGAGGCGGATCAACGGAAGGATGATGAAACCTTTCGATCTGAATCAGGCAGGCAGAGGGAGTCGTTGGACAAAAGAGCTGCAGCAGGTCTCCGTTTAACTTTTCTGCTTCAAATTTTCTGCATCTATGGTAAAGACCGGAGTCAGGGTGCACAACAGGCACATAAACCATTAGCATGACAATGCAGTACGTTGCGTCATCCCATGAGAAGGCCAGGAGAATCCCTCACCGGAGAAAGGGTCCACCACATCTGCATGCCTTCGCGACAATTGCGCATGCAAATCTGTCTGTATGCTCGTTCATGCTCTAAGTTTAAGCATCGTGGATACGTGCATGTTTTGTGTCACAAAGGGACGCATTGAATAAACTTTGAAGCATCTTTGAAGCACTGACTTAGGAGTCTCTACAAGGTCAGAGTCTAGGCGGCCAGACAGCTAGTTACAGCTGTCATAATACTAGACATAATACCATGTTTCACTGCATTTTATATAATTTAATTAATAAATGTCATGTTTTTATTTATGGTACAATTTCATTTGTGTTTGTCTTTCTGACTTTTTAAATCCAGCTTTCAATTTGTTAATAACTAATAACAACTAACAACAACTAGATTTTTCACTAAATTTTTTATTTGAAATGAATGGTTTGCTTTGTAGACTATAACAGCCCACAGAGTACAACATGCATAGCGTAAACAGATTAATTTTTATTTTTTAGTGACTTGGAGAACCAGGCGGGTCGTCTGAGCCTCAATGATAAAATACACCCCCTTGCCGTAACAATGCCGTTTACGGAGGTGACCTCCATAAAGCAAAACCGCGACAGTGCCACAGTGGTCTACGGCACCACTAAATCACTTATATCACTTAATTCCATTAAATTGTACTCAAATAAATTCTGGGGAATTGAATTCAGTTTTGTAGGCCGGATGTAATATAAAATGATGTATAATGTGTATGAATTCGCTGGATAATTCATATCATACACATAGCTTTAATTAATTAGAATTTATTATAATTTAATTGAATCACAATCAGATCATTTGGTTCAAATGCCAAGCTGTAAACATGAATTAAACACGTCCGCTAACATATTTCTCTAAAATTCGTACTTTTCTTCATCACAGTCTGAACGCTAGATGCCTATTATAGACCGATAGCGATGGCGCATGATGATGATGATGAGTCTGATTCACAGATTCTTTCTAGAATTCTAGGCTGCAGACTACTAGGGCAATATGTTCCTTGATATCACTCATCATATATTATGTGACATTGATGTCTGAAACTTGGTTTTTGTCTGCAGGTTTTTTTCCCAATGGAGTCACTTTTCTCCGATCGACGCCATTTTCTCTCACGGACATGCTATAGTTGCATTCTGTTTAGCATTCTATGCATTAATCTCTCTTCTCATTTCTCCACATGTAATGGTTTTCATTTCATGCTAAAGAAGTAAGGTCGATCACTACTAACCACTACCCCCGCCAGCAAAAAGATTTTCTTCGGCCTCATGTAGATTTTTTCTTTGACTTGACTTGAAAGATCGACAAAAAGAAACCACCGACTTTGATTACTACCGAGGGGTCTGAGCGTCAGTCTGCCGAATTATAAACAACCAGACAATCAAACAAATGGCGAACGAAAACCAAAATTCCCCCCTTTTGTGAAGGTTCTTGCGTGTGTTATAGCAAAAAAGTCCCCTCTCCATCAAGCAGCAAATCGTCTCCGCATCGTTTCTTTCTTTCTTTCATTCATTCCATCCCTCTGTCTTGCTGTCTGGGTGTTGTTCACTCTCTCTCTCTAAGGAAAACTCAATGACAAAATTCTTCCACTTTTGTGAAGGTTCTTGCGTGTGTTATAGCAAAAAAGTCCCCTCTCCATCAAGCAGAAAATCGTCTCCGCATCGTTTCTTTCTTTCTTTCTTTCATTCATTCCATCCCTCTGTCTTGCTGTCTGGGTGTTGTTCACTCTCTCTCTCTAAGGAAAACTCAATGACAAAATTCTTCCACTCGACACACATTCAGGGCCCAAAAGGAACTCAAATAGTTGAAATGCAATCATTCTCTCTCTCTCTCTCTCTCTCTCTCTCTCTCTTTCTCTCTCTCTCCCTCTCTCTCTCTCTCTTTCTCTCTTTCTCTCTCTCTCTCTCTCTCTCTCTCTCTCTTTCTCTCTCGCTTCCTCTGTTTCCTTTTTCTTGTTCTCCCTTTCGTGCTTCCTTCCTTCCTTTCTTTCTTTCTCGCTCTCTGTCTGTCTCCTCAATGATCCATCCGAGCACATCTACATCTACAGGTCGGGTTCCAAAAAGGAATTCAGCTGACATGCCCCTCTTTGCTTCCTTCCTTTTATTCCTTCCTGCTCGTCCCATGCAGTCCTACATGTCTCCTCTACCCACCCCCTTCGCTGCTCCGCCCTCCTCCCCTCCCTCCTTCCCTCCAGACAGCATCCTTCCTTCCTTTGCAAATCCCCCCACGCTCCCTCCGAGTCGGCGCATGCACTTGCAAGCGAGAGACAAATGACAGGAGAGGACTTCTTTTTTTTTTTTCTCTCTCTCTCTTCCTTTGCTTGGTTGTTTGTTTGTTTCCTTCTTTCTTTCCTTCTTCCCCTCTTGAGCATACGCTCGTGTGCTGCCAGTCCCCTGCAAGCCTGCGAAACCTTTCATGCAAACAAACCACTTTGGCGCGTGATCGATCAATCAATCATTCTATTATGATACAATCTTTACTCGCTCATACCCCTGCATGACCCACTCCTGCGCTGTCTCTGCCACGGCGCCCTTACCCTTCCCCCCCGCCTCCGCGGCCTCCTCCGTCACCTCTGGACCCAACGCAAACCCGACGGGCGAAAATCGGACCTGCGATGAGAGGACACAAAGTGGAACGTGAATACGTCTGTAGGCATGCGTGTGTGCGTGTATCCTTGTGTGCTCGCGGAAACCCTACCCGCCCATATGTGCACATACATACGTACATACGCATCCATCTATCTACCTCCCTCCCTGATCGGGTACTGGGGGGCCCGATCCAGGCGCAGATCTGGCTCAAGAGGCCTTCCGGCAAAGTCGCACCCTACCTCCCTCACCTGAATGCAAAGCCCCCAAAGTTTTTTCAGACAATGAATGCAAAGCCCCCAAAATTTTTTCAAACAATGAATGCAAAGCCCCCAAAGCCAAAACGAATGCGACAAAACAACTCGAAGGGACGGACAGCCACACCCGAAGGTCAAGCTGGCAGGGAGGGAGTGAGGGACCGAAGAGGGCATCTATCTGATGAGAACAAAACAAAACAAGCACAGGCAGATGCAGAAGAGGAAGCGAAACAACTAAAAGAAAGGAGAACAGTAGCATCTCCGTGTTCCTTCTCAACATTCTTTCTCTCTCTCTCTCTCTCTCTCTCTCTCTCTACATACGTACGTATCCGGACACTACTCTGCTCCTCTTCTCTTTTCCCTTCGTGTACACACACGACAAGCGTGAAGCTTCAATAGAAGGAAACAACTTTTCAACGCGATGACTGATCCATGCGGCCGGATACCCGACACAAGCACAACGAAGATTTTTCTTTTTTTCTTTCGATTCCTTTCTGGAACAGCCGCATGGGTCGTATTGACATGCAGAAGCCACGAACGTGGTGGTCAGTGTCGATACGCATATGTTGCCCTGCATTGTCTTGTCTTGACTCGTACTGCCCATATACTGACTGACTGACCCTCCGCTCTTCCCCTAGGTCTTTGTTGACTGTGGCGGGGGGGGGGAGGATGTGGTGGGTGCAGAGGGCGAGGGGATAAAAGTGGCAGTTCTTTTTGGATTTTTTGGCCATTACTCGAAACATCTGCACAGAGACAGAGAGGGAAAGAAAAAGAGAGAGGAGTGACATCTGAAGAAAGAAAAAAACGCGCATGTCTCATCACCACACATAGATACATGCTGACTCTCGTTCTCGCTCTCTGTCTCTCTCTCTCTCACACATACACACGCAACCAAACGCGCGCGCGCGCACGCACGCACGCACAGGCACACAAACACACGCACATAAACACACACAGACAAGCACGCACGGACTCTCTCTCTCTCTCTCTCTCTCACACACACACACACACACACACATACGCACACACACACAGAGACACTCACTCACTCACCCGCTCACTCTCTCTCTCTCTCTCTCTCTCTCACTCACACACACACACACACGCACACTCACTAATACGGGTAGTCCGTTCAGATGTGCACTTGGCTGACAGCTATTCTTTCTTTCGTTTTCAGTAAGTAAGCTTGTCCGTCCTTCCTTTGTTTGACCTCCCTCCATTCCTCTCTCACCTGCACGCTTTTGGGATCGTAAGGGTCGACTTTGAACTCTCCCGGCGCCTCTGGGTCCGGCCGGTCCCTTCCTCCTGAGGGGGCCACCCAGATCAAAGCGCCGCCTGTAGTGAACAGGTCCTGCACACACACACTTACACACACACACACACACACACACACCGAATGAGAGCAAGAGAGCAAAAGAAACACAGAAAAAAAAAACAAACATGCACAGCGCCTTGCTTGTGGGTGAAAACCACAACGCACCCCCAACCCCAATTCCTCCTCAGTTGATCACCCTCAGCAGAGAACCGCAGAAAGAGAAAAAGAGAAGGGGAGAAGAGGCAGGCAAACTCCTACTCCTTCCTCTGTTGTCTTCATACGCCTTCCTCTGTTCCTCTGACACCATGCGAAGCCGTGACTGAAAACCGATCAGATCCATAAAGAAGCAAAGAGAAGAAAGTGAAAGACTTCGAGTTTTCCTTTCCATCCTTGCACGGATATGTTTTTGTTTTTTTGTCTCTGTGCTCTGTAGCTCAAACTTCTGGTCTGCTTCTGTCTGACTTCGACTCTTCCGCCTGTATGGTCGACCGACCGACCGATCGATGGATCAGCTGATCAATCAATTCTGTCTGTGAAACTTTGCCCTCCCCTCCTTTTCCTGATGCTGATTAACTCCGGGACCCACGCGTCCCCCTGCCTACGGATTTTTGCGTCCAATTTCGGACCTTCAGTTCCTTCTGTGTTTGGTCTCTGCTCTGTACCTAGTGTTGACTTGACTACCCTCCGATCCTCTCCTCCGCTCTTCTCTTTCCTCCTTCCTTCCTTCCTTCCTTCCTTTTTATTCCATTCTGCTTGACTTGGGCTGCACTGTTCCCGTCAAGAGAGGGAGGGGGAGAGAGAGAGAGCCCTTTTTAAATTTTGTCGAAGCAGACTCAATCGTGCACGTGAGAGCACAAAAAGGTGTGTCGTCTACATATTTTGAACCATATACAGAGGATAAACTCTGAAAAGTTCTGACTGACGAACTGACTGACTGACCTGAAGCGCCTGCATGCTCTCAAGGTTTTGTCTCTGCTTCTCCGCCTTCATCTCTGGAGGGTTGTCGATGTGTTTCTTTGAGTGGATGCACACCAGGTTCCTCCCCATCGAGAAGGGGACGGAGAGGGGGTCTGAGGTCACTCTGCAATTGTTTGTAGTTGCACGTGCATGCGTGTGTGCGTGCGTGTGTGCGTGCGTGCATGTGTCCACCCACACATTCCACCTATATATGCTCATTCACTCCTTCCCTCACAAACATTCCCAACCGAACAAACATTCGAAATGGAGGGAGGATTCATTCATGCACGATAACATCAAAACAAAAACACGAAAAAGAACGGCTCCTTGCTCTATCTATCCTGCACAAAAGAATCGCAGAACTACCTCAAAAAAGAAGAAGAGTGAGAAGAAAAAAAGCGGCAAAGAGACACGAACGAAGGAAGGAATGAATGAATGAAGGAAGGAAGGAAGGAAGGAAGGAAAGAAGAAAGGAATAAAAGAAACGAGAGAGAGAGACAGAGAGAGAGAGAGAGAGAGAGAGAGACCCACCTGTGCCCAGCAACGCAGATCAACTGCTCTCCCAGATGGGAGAACCCGAGTTGATCCAGCAGAATTGACATCACCTGCATACGCAAATGTGTGTGTGTGCGCGTGCGTGTGTGCGTGTGTGCGTGCACGTGCGTGAGTGTATGTATTGACGTATGTGCGTGTGTATGAGATAGTGTGTCAGTGTATGCATACATGTCCACACACGTATCCATGCACAAGTAATGTGGGGATTGGTTTCGGGAACAAGTTTAAGCATTTTTCGATCAATGTGTGTATCCATCCATCCTTCAGAATTTCGAAACTGGAAGTGAGCACCCCTCCTCCACTCCACCTTCCGTGACTCGTCCCTCAATCAGCGAGGTCACTTCTTCTTTATTTTGATGGAGTGATTACCCACCCTTTCTGCAGGCTCAGCAGAGATTTGTGGTTAGAGGGAGGGAGCCAAATGAGTGAAAGGATTGATGAAGAAGGGAATGGCATCCGAAGAGGGAGGGAGGAAAAACAAACAAAGAAAGGAAGTGACTGACTTGGGGGTCCGCCTCCGACTGGTGATTCGAGAGCAGGACGACGTTTTCCCCTGCTTGCAGGGCGTCTGAAATAGTCTTCAAATGGGAATCGCCCTCTATCTGAATGAATGAATGAATGGATGAATGAAGGAATGGATGAATTAGAAGAATAGTGAATGAATGAATGAATGAGCAATGACCGGAAAAAAGCGCCGCTTCACTGTTTT
>JAHBMJ010002265.1:0-2500 GCA_018398765.1 Chromera velia | reverse complement strand
TCTTTCAGTCGCTGGATTCAATGTAGAGAGAAAATCTCATGCAATCTCAATTGGGCGACAGGCACATTTGAGGAGAAGAGAGAATTGGAACGGCGTCTCCCCGCTCTCTCTTTCCTTCCGTGCGTCCGTTCACTTTTCTCTGTCGCTTTTGAACGAGCACCTCAATTCCTCCCTCTCCTTTGCTCTGTGCTGCGACCTCATGGCGGCCTTATCTGCTTGGACAGACAGACAGACAGACAGACAGACAGACCGCTTGCATGTTTTGGATGGACCAACAGTGATGAACAAATGCAAAAGTCTGTGTGGGGGCTGTATGCATGCATGCATTTGTGTGTGCAGATACGGCATCAGCTGGTTGGTCGGGACTCTCCTTGCGGCCGCCCTCATCTGCCTCGTCACGGTCGTCTTCTCCTTGGAAAGAGCCGAGCAGGTAGGCTGGTCGGTCAGCGCGTGCGTGCGTGCTTGCTTTTGGTTGTTCGTACGTTGGACTATCCATTCATTCTTTCGTTCGTTCATTCACTCACACACTGATAATTCCAGCCCAAGAATGCCTTCTCTGTGTAAATGGAGGAATGTCTGAGAGAACAAATAAGGAAGGAAATCAATCAGGAAATAAGTAGAGGGGCATATACATACACACACACACACACACACACACACACAGAGAGAGAGAGAGAGAGAGAGAGAGGAAGGAAGGAAGGAAGGAAGGAAGAAAGAAAGAAAGAAAGAACCCGTACCTGCCTTGCCTGCCTCCCTGCCTGCTTGCCTGCAGGTGCGACTCCTGGCTAAGCACGACGCGTTTGTGTTTGTTGAAAGATTTGCCGCGGTGGTGGGAGCCATCCTCAGCCGCAGCGCCTCGACAACCTTTCAACTCGCAGAGACGCCCTGCAACTTTACAGAAAAGTTTTTCCTCTCCTGGGCAGGTCAGTGTGTGGGAGGTGTGATGGCAGAGATGGATCGGCATCCTTTTCTCTCCACAATAATAAAACGGAGCTTATGTTTTTCTTTTTAAACAAATGCAGACGACAGCGAATTGGTAGCTTCTATTCACAGTCGAACGTGACGAGGTTTCTTTATTTCTTTCTCTCTCTCTTGGTTTAGTTCGTTCATTCGTTTTTTCTTGGTTTCTTTTTGCCTGCAGGCAAAGGCGATGACGTGGTGCAGTTGCGTCACCTCGATGAGTCTGCCCAAGAGCTGCTGCGGGTGAACGTGGACCCCTCTAGAGAAGCCGTGAGACCGGCAACGGAACTCCAGAACAAAGCACACAGATACTACTCTAGAGCCGCACTCGCTCTCCCAGCACGTTGGTCTTCTTCTTCTTCTTCTTCTCCTTCTCCTCCTCCTCCTCCTTCTTCTTCTTCTTCTTCTTGCCCTTTATTGCCTTTCTGCGCTCTTCTTCTTCTTCACCATTTGGATTTTACCGGTTCCGTCTTTTGCTTTTGTACCTCATGACAGAGGGTTTGTTGGTTGGTACGCGTGTGTTGTTTCTGGATTGGTCCCTACATGGGTGCATGGGCTTGTGCAGTGACACTCTCTCTCTGTTCGTGGAGAAGAGAAGAAAATGTGTTGTGTCTGTCCTTCCGGAAATGAATGACCACCTTTTGGCCTGTCATCGTTCGATTGTGTGTCTGTTCGTTTCTTGTGTTATTCTCCGCTTTCATGTCTGTCTGCTTACTTTTTGCTGCATCGTGTTTGGACCCGTCTTTTCTTTTTTGTTTCTTTGTGTCCATGTGTGTCTCCATATCTGCATCTATGTACCTTTACTTGCATGTCCGTGTGGGCGCGTGTGTAAAACTTGTGTGTGTGTGTGTGTGTGTGGGAGAGAGAGAGAGAGAGAGAGAGAGAGAGAGAGAGATCTGTGTTTGCGTGAGCGTTTGTTTTGTGTGTGTGTGTGTGTGTGTGTGTGAAAGAGAGAGAGAGAGAGCGAGGACAGATCCCCTCAGTCTTTGCGTTAGTAGAGAAGGGAAAGAAAGTTTCAGCCTGTAGCCGTCCGTCTGCATGGATGGATTGGTGGACGTATGCAGAGTCCTTTTTCGTCACCCCGATCGACCTTAACGAGGAATACGGAAAGGTGGAGGTCCCCTGGGTGCCTGTATACAGGTACGTCCGTTCCTGCGGTGTGTGTGTGTGTGTGTGTGTGTGTGTGTGTATTTGTGTTCTAGGGTCGACTTGTTTGCCTTCTACCTCCCTAGTGTTTTCCTTTTTCGACAGTCTTTGAATCTTCCTCTTCAGACTGTGTTGCAACACGCGTTGTTTACGTATGAAGGTATCTAGATTCTGTGTGGTTGAGAACGGGAGACGCCTTTTCTAAGTCATTTCTATCTTTTTTATCATCAGTGTGTCAGTCGGTTTGCGTGCTTTGTGAGAGAATGATGCGTCTGTCTTTTGTCTGAGTTGCCGTACAAATGTGTGTGGTTATTTGTAGTATCGTTCACGTACTTGTCTGTCAGACCGTCAGACTGCGTGCCTGTCTGACCGGGTGAGAGAAAGAACCCCCCCC
>JAHBMJ010002264.1:8547-20736 GCA_018398765.1 Chromera velia | reverse complement strand
GACCAGTGTGAGGAAGTCAGGCAGTCAAAAGAAAAGAGGCAGTCAGGATGGCTGACGGCCACCCCCCTGAAGGAACACGGAATGAATCTCAGCCCAGACGAATTCCGAGATGCGATGACAATCCGATACCAGGGGAGGGTAGGGGGGGAGAAGAGCAGATATGAGGGATGTAGGGGAAGGTGGAGTCTGCAACATGCCCTTAACTGCCCAGTCGGGGGACTGCCGACGCTGCGACATGACGAAGTCAACCGTACGTGGGCGAGTCTAGCAACGGAAGCATACCCCGCGGGAGCGGTCCACGCAAAGGAGCCGATCATTAGGGAGGAAGGGGAGGTGCAGGGATGTCCGGCGCTAAGGGGGGACTTCCAAGTCCGGGGGGCCTATGCTCCATAAAGGCTGGCAATTTTTGACACCAGGGTGATAAACCCACATACTGCCTTGAGGGAGAAGGTGACCTAGACTCAAGCCCTCAAAGTAGCAGCAGAAGAAAAGAAGAGGAAACATGGGCAGGCAAGCACAGACAGAGGGTGCGACTTCACTCCACTCGTGAGCGCGGTCGACGGGACGATGGAGGGGGAGGCAAAGATATTCTTGAAGAAGGTGGCAGAGCGATTGAGTGAGAAATGGGGGCAACATGTGAGCAAAACATGCGGCCGGATCCGAGCCCGACTGCAGATTGCCCACCTGAAAGCGGCAAGCGCGTGCATTCGGGGGACCAGAGGAGTACAAGGGGAGGGCTGGGAGGAAAGAGGAGTAGGCAGTGCACTGATTATAACTGAGGGGTAGGAAGTACTTAGCAAATGCCAAAGAAAGCATTCAGATGGAGGAGCGTCAAGTATAAGGTCGCATGAGAGAGAGAGCTAGTAGCGAGAGCAGTAACTAGGACAGAAAGAAGAGATGAAAGACGTATAGGCCAGACGCTAGGAACAAACTTTAAGTCAATGCCCCCCGTTGATCTCTCCAGGGCCTCTGTTGCTCAGTCCGATATTGTAACAATCATCTTCTTTCTTGGCAAGCAAATTCTTTTCTTCTCCCAAGACTCTCTCTCGATAGAGCAGGTTCTGCAGCAATTGCTGGAGGGGCAGCAATTCATGCAGCAGCAAATGATCCAGGTACAGCAGACGCAACAACTTTAGCAACAACAGATGAACGCTCTGGGAGCACAGCAGCAACAAACAGCCACCGATGGAGGCCCAATCTATCAACAGCAGCAGCAGACACCAGAACAGCAGCAGCAGCAACGGATGAATCAATAGCCGACTTCTCCGCCTCCCCAGCGGTCGAACTTCAAGGCAAAAGAGCCACCGGTGTTTCATGGGGACCGGAAGTTGCTCGAAGGTTAGGTCGTGGATATGAGAGAATACATACAGCTCTCAAATATTTAGGTGTTGAAGCAGTTGGGATCTGTGCATCAATACTTCTTCCGGTTCCTCAAGCAATGGTATAATAAGATGCAGAGGTCCACCTCTCCTTTTGTCAGTGTAGAAGATCTCTTTACCCGTCTGTCTGAGCGTTTCCCCGATCCCAACAAAGTTTAACAGACAGACTTGAGAGCGGAAGTCCGGAACGTCCGTTGTCAGGACAATGAGGGGGTTCATAAGTACTCTGTCTGGTTCAACGATATTGCAGAAGGAATCGTTGATGTGAGTGAGATCGATTTGATGTATGACTATATTCGGGGCCTTCCGGATGAGGTGAGGAAGGAAGTGAGGAGAAGGAAGCCTGACAGTCTCGATGCTGCGATGAAGGATGCAGAGGAGGCCGAGCAGCTGTTGAGTGGGGGAAGAAAGAAAGACTACAGGGGCCAGAGCAGAGACGGGCGCAGTGATTCGCACCTGCCTTTGCGACCTCAGTCCCAATCGAACGATGGGCCCGTCCCGATGGATCTCAACCGAATCTCCCGAATTTATTCCCTTTCCCAAGATGAGATCAAGAGGCACATTCAGGAGAATAGGTGCTTCAATTGTCATGCGGTGGAACACTCTGCACGCCAGTGCAGGAACCGCAAGCAGCAACAGCAACAACAGGGTCTTAGGGGTCACGGGGGTCAGAGAAATTTCTACGGAGGTCAAGGACGCATGCACAACCTACAGAGTGGGGTGCAGCAGCACTACGGTGGTTCGGTGCAGGGGCAGTGGGGGAATCCAGTCATCCCGCAGGGACTTATGCCTCCCCCTGGACTGTGCCCACCACCGCAGTTCCAGGGGAACCCTCCCCAGTGGTCACAGCGCCAGCAGCAGAATGCACCCCCAAGGGGGATGTACTCCACGACTGGGGGTAGGACAGGCAGGAGGGGGAAATTGATCACCTTTCACGGCATAGCGAATGGCATCCCGATCCGTGCCCTTTGGGATCCAGGGGCGGACTCCATTTATGTGAGCAAGAGAGTCGTTGAGTCTGAGGAGTTCCGTTTGTCCGCTTTGGAGCCCTCCACGTGTAAAGGGGGCATCCGTCTCGATGGTGCGCAGGCTCTTTTGACTACTGTCCAATGGGAGGCGCCTGACATCGATCTGAGAATTTAGGACTTCGCAGCCCCCCTGATCATGACTGTACTCGATCTGGACGAGGATTATGATATGGTCCTGGGGATGCCCTTCTGTGAGACCTTCAAATCCCTTCCCGATTTCGAAGCGAAGTCTCTCTTCATCGCTGCAGATCGTTCTCCCTCCGGGTCGCAGTTCACACTGTATGACTCGGAAGTCTACCACATTCCGGGGGCCAAGCCTGAGCCCCTGACCCGCAGAGAGGTCCGTAGGCTTTCCAAAAAGGAATTTACCACCTTTTGGTGCTACCGTCTTGAGGTCCGCCCTCTTCCCTCCGTTTTCTCCCCCCTGAAGGTCAATCAAATCCAAGGAGCCGAGACACAGAGGCCCCCGCCTCTCTCGTCTTTCCCGCCCAATCACCTGGTCAATTCGAATGATTACACAGATTTCCGTAGGGAGGTGCAGGAGGAGGGAATGAGGCCGGGGATGAGAAAGGTTCTAGAAAAGCATTTCAGCATCTTCCCGAATGAGATTCCCACCCTCCCGCCCAAGAGGGAAGTCGAGTGTCATATCAAACTCGAGCCGGGTCACCGCTTCCCTGCTTAAGCTCCGTATAGGCTCACCTACGGGCAGCTTGATAAGCTCCGAAAACAGTTGGAGTCGTACTTGGCTAAGGGTCAGATCCGCCCTTCCAACTCCCCGTTTGCTGCCCCTATCCTTTTTATCACGAAGGCTGACGGCACTCAGCATATGTGTATTGATTACACGCAGCTGAACAAGATCTGTGTGAAGGACAGATATCCCCTGCCGCATCCGAATGACTTGATTTCCCGCCTGCACGGGGCCAAGTACTTCTCGTCTCTCGACTTGAGACAGTACTTCTATCAGATCCGGGTGGCCGAGGGCGACGAGGAGAAGATTGCTTTTGTAATAAGGTACGGTACGTTTTAGTGGCTGGTCATGCCGTTTGGCTACTGTAATGCGCCTGGTATCAGCATGCGTATGATCAATAAGACATTGCGCCCTTTGTTAGACAGGTGTGTAATTGTTTTTATTGATGATCTCTTGATTTTTAGCCGCACTCCTGAGGAATATGAGAGAGACGTGGAGGCTGTCCTCCAGCTCCTCGCCGACGAGTCTCTCTATGTTAAACTGTCGAAGTGTGATTGGTTCCGGACTGAAGCCAAGTTCCTGGAGCTAGTCATCAGTGAGGGTGGATTCAGGCCTGCGCCTGAGAAGGTGCAGGGACTCCAAGACTTCTCCAAGCCGACCGACTGCACTTCACTGCATCAGTTTTTGGGGTTAGGGAATTGGTTTCGGAAGTTTGTTAGGGGGTACAGCCAGGTCGCTTCTCCCCTTCTCTCTCTTCTTCGCACCTCAATCCCCTTTGTGTGGGAGCCTGTGCATGATCAGGCATTCGTTGCTCTAAAGAAAGCCGTCCTTAAGCTTGCCACCCTTGCACTGCCTGACCCCAGTCAGCCTGTCTACATTGCACACGACGCCTCACAGTCGTATCAAGCCATCGGAGCAGTTGCCATTTAGCGCTGTCAGAAGACAGGGGCATACCGTCTGCTTGCCTTCGGCTCCCGCCGCCTGACCCCCACCGAGGCGCGCTACCCAGTGAGGGAGTTAAAGCTGTTGGTGATTGTCCATTTTGCGAAGGTTTGGCGTCATTTCCTGATGCCTGGGTCGGAGTTTTGGACGGACTATAAGAGTTTGGAGAATTTGGGGAAGTCGTTTGAGCACTGCAGTCTGTGTGTGAGACGGTGGATTGAGTTTCTGGAGGAAGTGGCGGTTTCGATCAAATATATTCTGGGGAGGGCGAACATCCCGCAATCCGCCCCCTTTGGTCCAGTCCTCCCCTTCTGCCCCTTTGCCATCTATCAGAGTGAGGAAACCTACCCTGCTGACGGTCAGTCAGGCCAATAGTCCTGACGACGATGAGGTCCCAGGGCTTGAACCTGAGTATGAGGATGAGGGGGCAGTTGTTGGCGAGACCCGTTCTTTGGGGGGGGGGCACGGGAGCACTGAGCAGCGTCAGTGCCGGATAACCTTGAAGATTGAGGGAGATGTTGATCTACAGAGGCGCTGCAGAGAGGAGTATGCAAACGATCCCTGGTTTGCCCCAGTGCATGCTCACCTGAAGAATTCTCCAAACAAACTCCCCTCCCCTCATTTGGTGCCCCGTTTGAAAGGTCTCTCTCTGAGAGATGGTCTGTTGTTCCGGGGGGACCGCCTTTATGTGCCTCGCTCACAGCGTACGGCTCTTATTCGGGAGAGCCACTCATCTCCTGAGAGTGTGCACTTCGGGGTCGGGAAAACCTACAGTCGAATGGCAGAGAGATACTTCTGGCCTCAGATGTAAAGAGATGTACGCAGATTCGTTCATGCCTGTGATCCCTGCCAGAGAAGCAAAGCTCCCAGCCGAGCGCCACCCAGTCTCCTCTAACCGCTCCCTGTTCCCAACCACCCATGGGAAGTCACTCAAATTGACTTCCTCGTTGGACTGCCTGCCTCCGGGGATGAACAGTTTGACTGTCTTATGGTTATCACTGACTCTCTGTCAAAAGGGGTATGCCTGATCCAGACATACACAACAGTAACAGCAGAGCAAGCAGGCCGGCTATATAAAAATGTCACAGTAAAGAAGGGGTGACAGTGCACGATCCTCAGTGTCACTGACAGAGACCCCCGTTTTCTGTCTCGATTCTGGCAGACCCTACACACCCTCTCAGGCACACACCTGTCGTTCTCCACGCCGGCATACTACGACACACCAGGGTCAGCAGAACGCATGAATCGAACAATCGAAGAGGCCCTCCGTTGCCTCGTTGAGACCCAGTATCACCGATGGGCAGAATTTATCCCGTCCCTTGAGTTTGCATACAACACATCTGTCCATGTCGGGACAGGTCACTCTTCCTTTCAGCTTAAACACGGAAGAGAACCCCTCACGCTCCCTGCTTTTTCTTTTTCTCCTTCTGTCCAGCCTTCCCCCGAGGCCTCTGACTTTTTAAAGGAACATAGAGAAGCTATTGAGGCCGCCCGTGCCTCTCTTGAAGCAGCCCAGTCCAGTCAAATCCGAAATACTAACAGACGACGCCGCCCAACCGACGACATCAAAGTAGGGGACTATGTGCTTGTCCATCGCTCCTGGTGGACAACTGCTGCAAAGCCTGATGCTCCCCTGTACAGCCGCAAGCTCGACAGCCTATGGTTTGGTCCCTTCAAAGTGACCCAGTTCGATCAGTCCCGAGACAATTTCGAAGTCGCCCTGCCAGCGGGAAGCCGCAAAGATCCCCATATGCATACGTCGCTGTGCAAGCTGTACTGCCACAAAGGATGGGGCCGTCTGGCCATCCGATTCCTGGGCCAACGAAGAGTATGAAGTCAAAAAGGTCTTCGGTGTTCGGGGAAGAGGCCGAGGAACCCAATACCACGTGCAATGGGTGGGGTTCCCTGAGAGTGAAGCGTCGTGGGAGCCAGCCTCCCACCTCTGAAATGCGAAAGAGAAAATCGAAGAATTCAAGTGACGATCAAAATGAATAGACAGGAATTGTACGGTCAATTTTGGTTGGTAGTTAACCGCAAAAAAGCTGAGAAGAAGGACAGAGCGCGTGGGACATACGCTCCAAGGGGGAGGGACACGTAACATAGTGAGGCGAGCCACAGGACCGGCCAATCCCGGGGTGAGCCGAACTAACGCGCACCGCCGCCACACGGGATGCCCGTAGCTCAGAGACCAACACACATACGCAAGCTCATGGAGGCGCCGCCATGCCAGTCTGCATTAGAAGAGAATTAAATAAAATAGAAATAAAATGGAATTAATTCAATTAGCTGCGTATAGCCTAGATTGAGTAAACAACAGTTGCTTGCAAAGCTTCTAGAAGCAGTTTGGAAGTGAACCTTGAACTGACAGACTTTCCGTAGTAGAGATCTAACCGAACTAAGTACGCTCACTTAGGAGAAGAGGAGCTACCTCCTTATGATAATAAAAGGCTATTATAAGACTTATAATAAGAGCTGATTTAAATACTAAAGTCATTTTAAAAGTCACCTCACCAGGATTAGCTATATAATTTGAAACCTCATTAACTGTCACTAGCAATCGATACCAGAATCTATACGTAGGGTAATACTATTAGGTAATATTATTATATTACCATAATAATATTATTACAGACAGAGAGGATGAGACAATTCCGCATGCAAAAGTCCGTACACAAAAGCCGCGTACAAAAGTTTTGGCCCAAAATCCGTCTGCACGAATGTGAGATTCCGCGCACAAATATTGTGTGATTCCGCATGCAAAAGTCGAGATGCATACGGCATTTCTACATGCAAATGTTGTTGATGCCGTGAATAAAAGTTTGTGGAAAGTGGCCGCTTACAAATGTTTGTTTCAGTCTATCAGCTCCATTCTCCTTTTGTGACACAGTCAACAACTTGTGCAGACAGACGGTAACGTTTGCATACGGCGCATCAAAAACAAAAATCCGTGTGCAAATCTTTGCATGCAAACAACTTTTGCACACGGAAATCCACTTGCAGAAATTTGCTGTTCCGCGTGCACGGATTTTATCGTGGAACAGCAAAAAACTTTTGTGCACGGCTTTTACACACGGACTTTTGCGCACGGAATTATCTCATCCTCTCTGTTTGTGATAATATAGCTGGTGAGTAAGGCTAGAATTGGAGGATTCATAAGGAATTTCTTTTTCACTTCTGTACAGAAAACACGTGTACTCGCTTGTACATCTAAGAATATGTTTATGCATCATTTATAACTATCCAGATAACTAGTATAGTAGTACTTACAACCTAAATGATACCAACTTTGCTGAGAAATAAAAATTCTTATACAAGTAACACCGTGTGACTATAATATATAGTAATACATGCAGTTTATGGAATATAGATAGCTTAAAGACTAGCTTAAAAATCAATGATCATTAATGCAATTTAATTATCTAAACATTATCAAAGATCGATAAATTAACACTGTCGTTTAACAGTCGTTGGATGGCCAACCAAGAAGCAAGCTGTGAGACCACATGTAGGCTAGCATGCGGCGAGCAGCACGAGCGTAAGCCTATAGAGCTTGGCGTAGGTTCTGTGCTGTTGCATGCATGCATGGCCCTTCACAGGCAGACAAACAGGTGAGATCTAGGGCGAGATTCACATTGGATTCCGATCTTCTTCTACGGCCGCACTCTTCCATCTGATTTGCAAGACCAAAGGATTTTTTATGCCGCGGCGGCCTGGTCGTCTGGTTGACTCAGGTCCCCGTACCCTCCTTCCCTCCAAACTTAGGTATTGTTTTGGCCGGCTGCCTTTCAGCTTCTTCCAGTGGGCATCTTTTTCTTCTTTACTGCATTTAGGCAAGGCAACAAAAAGATCACTTGTGAGGAGACTTCAGTCAGGAAACGAAGACCAGTACTTGGTCTCCATGTCTGGTGCGCTAGACAGCCGAACAAGGCGGGTGAAATTCTGAATTCTCGAGCTTCTGACAAACATCGAGCTCGCTGTTGAGATTCCACGAATCCAAGACGGTAAATCGTGCAGACAAAGGGAGGAAAACAACCATGAATTGCAAGCACAAGCAGTGCATGGAGGTGAATTAGCTCCAGCACAACATGCATGAATGACTGAAATGCGAAACCTGCATGAATCAAAGAAAAGAACAGTCCGTCCATCAGAAGAGGTAGGAAATGCGAGCTGATTTGCTCGAGCAGCAGCAACAACTCCTTTCCTTGAATTCATCGCTTTTAGTTTCTTTTCTGCGCTTTTCCTTCCCTTGACATTTGCGACTCTATGTTCATTCCTTTCCGTCCCACTGCATGCACTCATGTACTTCAAAGCGCATATGAGAAAGGACGAACGATTTTTCAGTTCGAAGAAAGGTTGAAATGAAAGAGACCTAAACAAAAAAGGAGACGGTCTCTTGTCTCCTCAATGAACCCCCCTCTCTGTCTTGCTCCATCCCCCACTCTCTTCGAGAGTGTCGGAGAGACACTTTCTCTCTTGGCACATTCTGGCTCGGTCTCTGTGCTTCTCTTTCCGAATTAACCCTGGATTATTTTCCTTTATGCCCCGATATGTTTCCCGCACCCAACTGCTCTGATGCCCTTTCCTTCACTTCCCTGACTTCCCCAGCAGTTCCAGAAACGCATGCAAGCAACATGTTAAGTAGTGCCTGTTAAATCGGCCTGGCCTCAGTTACAGTCTGTCTTTCGAATTCATTCTCTTACCCTGTCCCTCTTCCAGCCCCCCCTTCCCACTCTCACTCAGTGCTCTTTTCATTGTCCCTCCTTTCCTTCCCCCTGCCCCCTAGGGCCCCATTCAACAGCAGGATTTGAAGAACCCGAAACATCCGGTCTTGGTCTGAGTGTCGGGATCGTCACTGTCCTCCTCTTCATCCTGAGCCATCGCGGCCTTGCGTGCTGCCGCAGGGCTGATCCAGCCAGTGCCCTTGCGGAGCTTCCTACGATTCGACGACGCTTGGGAGGCGGCATCGTCGAAATGCGCATGGGCATTTGATGGGCTCTCCCCCTCCGATTTTTCGTCCTCGTCTTCCTCTGCCATCAGCTGTGCAGCCAGTTTGGCATCTGGGCGACCTGTGCCTCTGCGCTTGGCGGAACGCTGAGACTCAGCGAGAGCCTCCCTGGCGAGGGCATTGGCCTCTGCTTGAGGGTCGAATCGAAGCTTTGCTTTCTTCTCTTCCTCCTCTTCCGCCTTCTTTGTTGCTTCCATGGCTCTCTTCAGCTCGTCAGGGTCGAGTTTCCCTGTGGGGCGGCGGCTGATGGATCTGTTGGACGAGGTCCGGCTGCCCGCGTTGAATGTGACCATGCCGGGGCCACTCTCCTCAGACTGAGCTTCTGCCTCCTCAAGCTCTTTCTTGCTTGCCTCGAGGACTTTTTGAAGTTCCTTCGGATCCGGGATTCCCGTGCCTCTTCTCTTGGAGGAACTCTGGGAGTGAGTGCGGTCTCTGTTGTCGACAACGGAGGGGGCGAAGAACGCACCCTTCTTCTCTGTGCCGCCATGGGCAGACACTGTGAACGCCTCTGCCGGAGCTGCGTGGAGCGCTTCGGTAATGAAGGCGGGGATGGAGGAGTCGATGCGAGGCACAGTGCCTTCCCAGTCATTCTCGGTGCCCCTCACCGAGGAGTCCCCTTCCCCGCACTCAATAGAAACAGGGTCCTCAGGATGGAGGCCCCAACCATCAGAGGCGTGCTTGCCCATCATGGGCTTGCATCGGAGTCCTGTCGGGGGTGTGTGGGGGGTCGGGTCTTCAGGGATCGCGCCCATGCCGATGTCTGCAGAGCGGGATGGGGTTGAAGTAACGTTGGGGAGATGGAAGAAGGGGGATTTCGAAGGGACACGGGGCCCAATCGGTCCGAAGCTCTCGGGGGCCGTTGCGGGGTTGGGGTGGGATTTCTTCTTTTCTTTGAGGGTCTGGGGGGTGTTGGGGGATGTGGCCTCGTTGGGAAGAAACCCGATGCAGCCACCGGCACAGTGACAGTCTCCACCCAGAAAGGAGGGCAGATCCTGCAAAGAGAGATCGTAGGAGACAGGGAAAGGCAGACATGAGCATAAGCACTCCTGCATACGGACCCAGAGGGAGGGGGAGGGAGAGAGAACAGGGGGGGGTAGGGACAACACAGAGATGACAAGAAGAGGGAACAACAAGAGAGCAGCAAAAAAAGGGCACAAAGACGCAGTTGACTGAATGGATTAAGGATAGACTCCCCAGTACAAAAATGAGGGACCAATAAATGTGCTTTCGATATCACTCTACAAGCGATACACAAGGTCTTCTTTTTACAAAAGAACAACCTGAATATCATCAGCGTATTCCCTTTTCGTGACTCTTCGAAGAATTTCTCCACTGACTTGCTTTGCGATGACTCTCATGATGATCTGGTCGTCGGGTTTCACGTTCTTCTGCTTCCTCCCGGAGGGACTCTTGGAGGAATCTTCAGAAAGGGAAGGAAAAGAAAAAGGAAACGAAATCTGAATTAGCGTCGTGTGAACGGATGGATCTCTATTCTGATTTTTGCTTTTGCCATTGAGCTGGGTCCCATTCAGGCCTAGGAAAGCGTCGAGGGACGCCTGATGCTGATGCAAATGCAGCGCTCCACTGGAACGCCTCGCTATTTCATTGACGAGACAGAGGGCAGAGATAGGAAACAGGGACGAGAGAAGGAGAGCGGAGCACCATAGAGGTCGGGAGCAGCAGCGCAATTAATCAGGCTGAAAAGAAAAAAGCGCTCGGCAGCAGGTACGTGTGCAGAAAGGAAAAGCTGATGCTCGTGAAAGCATGCAAGTGTGTGGAGTGACACGTGGCATTGACCAACCTCCTGTGGTCTCTGTCGCAGGTGCCGTTTGCATGCAGATCTTGCGCAGAGTTCTCTTGGACATCATCTTCCTGCAGGCAGGCAGGCAGGTAGGCAGGTAGGTAGGTAGGCAGGTAGGCAGGCAGGCAGGCAGGCAGGCAATCGATTAGTGTTTTCGGTTCGTATTTAATGTGTACTGTACATTCATTCATTTGCATTTATTCGTCTGGACATTCTTCTCTTGCACCCAGCTGATGCATGTGTTGGTGTTGGGGTGGGTGGAGAGTCACAGAGAATCGTAGCAGGACTGATAGATAGAGCAGATAAGAGGGACGGGTTGATATAGCCAAACGATCTCCTTGTATAATCGACAAAGACTGTCATCAGAAGCGCAAATGCGCGGGAGTGAATAGAGTCTCACACACATGCAGATACACACGCATTCTTGCACTAACTCGCTCGCTCACACACACACACACACACACACAGAGAGAGAGAGAGAGAGAACGGAAGGAAGGAAGGAAGGAAGGAAGGAAGGCAGGCAGGAAGGCAGGCAGGCAGGCAGGAAGGAAGGAAGGAAGGAAGGAAGGAAGAGAAAGAGAGAAAGGAAGAGAGACTGAACGTGCTGACCTCCCAACATCCCAGAGCATCGAGACGTAGCCGGGAGGGTTGAGAACGATCTGCATTCATTCATTCATTCATTCATGCATTCATTCACTCACGCATGTTCGCGTTTGATTGTATTTCACTGAAAAATAGGACAACATTCTCACTTGCTTCCTGTAATGACAAAACCACAGTGCACATTGCCTCCCTGCCTGCACGATCCAGACACAGTGAAAAGACGAGAAAGATACAGAGAGACGCAGTGACACCCAGGGTACAGGGTAAGGAAAAAACTGACAAGGACATTGCACACACTCGAATTAACAGACCTGTTGCCCGAGGAGTTGAGGATGGAGGAATTCGGATCTTTTGGAGGACTCCCCGTAGGCAGAGAGGAATCTGAAGTCCTGGTTAGACAGGGAAGAGTGACGCATGTCCAGGAGGACCACCACCTTGTGGAGATACCCCGTCTCTCTGGTCAGCTTGTCACACTGGTGGAACCCGATTTCATTCCGGAGAGTCAGGAAGTCAGTGACCTTCTGACGCCTGCGTGCAGACAGACAGACAGACAGACAGACAGACAGAAGAACAGCAAGAGGGGAAGAAAGAGACTTTGTTCCTTCCGCAACTCATTTCTTGCACGTTCACTTGCTCAGCGTGTGGATGCCCATGCGCGAACTTGCTCGACAGCTCACTGAGACACGTGCACGTGCACGCGAGCATACGCACTCAGTTGCCCACTGACTCCCCCCCCCCCCCCC
>JAHBMJ010002263.1:5000-21966 GCA_018398765.1 Chromera velia | reverse complement strand
ACACACACACACACACACACACACACACAGAGAGAGAGAGGGAGAGGGAGGGAGGGAGAGAGAGATGGATTTTCAAGCCTACAAGAACTGAAGAGGCAGGGATGCAGAGCCAATCCGCCAGAACAACACGAGAATCTCTCCGTAACAGACAGAAGACGCAAGACAAGAGAAAAAGAGCTCGACGTAAGAGGAAGATCGAAGAGGAAGGACGCAACACGAGACGTGGGAGAGGGGATTGTACCTTTCCTCCCCTCCTTGCACAACCGCTGTGTAAAAGAGGGTAGAAGTAAATCGATGACTTCGTTCACACACACACACACACACACACGAGAGAGAGAGAGAGAGAGACCGAATAGTATATAAGATGGACACCCTCGATCCCCCTTTCAATGGATTGATCCTCTGGCTCTTTTGCCCCCCACCTCATTTTTTGCAATTGTCTCAAGTAGTGCCAAGCCCTGATGGTCCTTGCGATGAGGAGAGGCCCCGAGGTGTCCCTGTCGAGACGGTGGCAGAGGCCGTGCTGGAGACTCTCGTAGTCCAGAGTCTCCCTCAGCTTCTCTGCCCATACCTTCGTCGTGTAGGCCTGACGAAGAAGAGAAAAGAAAAGAGATCAGGGGGAGGGGAAACAGAGATGAGCGGAGTAGATGTTTGAAGGGAAAGTCAGAGAGGACACCTGAGCGATCGATCGATAGTCATGATCGTTTTTTTTCTCCCCGCTCTGCCGCCTGTTGAGGAGCTTATTTGAATATCTCCTTCTCTGTGGCTCTCCGCATCGGGTATCAATGGCTTCATCCCACCTTATGAGTGAATTTCCTGATTCCGGTGTTTTTGAGAGAGAGAGACACACACACACACAGAGAGAGAGAGACGGACCTGTAATGACTCTGGCTTCTTTGAGTTCAACAGCGTCTGCGCACTCGACTTGATGTCCTCTGAGTTGAAGGACGAACAATGCCAGAGGGGAGGTTTGAAAATTACCTGCAGGGCGAGAAAGACAGGACAGAAAAACAGGTCAGAACATCGGGGGTAGAAATAGACAATGATTACAGAGCACATCGCTTACCGTCTGTATGTGTTTCTGACTGTGCTAGCCAGCTAGTCAAACGACTATCTGCTGGTTATGTCTGTCGACCTTCTCCAAAGGGAGTGGAGCACTGAGGTAAACCCACTCACTCAAGCGACCGAAGGAATCGGGATGCCCCGCAGATATCTATATTGACTGATTCGATGACTGATTGACTCATTGACTGACTGACAAGCACTGAGGGAGTTTCGAGAAGGATCTTCGGGGGATCCTTTTTCGTTCCTCTCTGCATGAATCTGGGAACGGGGGGGCGGCCTGCTGAGGGCACGTAAGTCGGCCCCTTGCTCCTCACAACACTCTGCACGCACGAACACATCGCGCAGTATCGTCAGGTCACTAATCACTCTTTGACACATGACCCTCTCACAGAAAAGGTGCAAGTATTTTAGCGGACACGCGTGAACGTGTGTCGTAGAAAGACACGGAGAGAGAGGGTGACAGAAAGCGAAGGAGAGGTGGACAGCGAGGCGATTCAGCAGACACAAGTCGTACATGAGGGAAGACCCATATGAAAGAAGACAGGGGAAATTCATGGGGGGACAGGGATGCACGATGAAAGAGTGCAAATGTGCAAGCCACATAGGTGCAGGCCAAGCATTGAAAATTTGTCCGTGTTTGCTCAACCCAAACTCACATGCGACCTGCCCCCGCCCCCTGGCACGCCGACCTTGAATACTGCCACGTCCTGTTCGTCGTCGTCGTCCACGTCGTCGTCAAGAAAGTCCCCCAGCTGGGTGCTGTCCCTGTCCATTTCGGACACAGTGCCGTCGTCATCCTCAGCGTCTGACCAACCTTCAGCCACACCCGAAGGCGCAAGACGAAATGGACGGTTGCCTTCGACGAGACGCCAAAAGTGACGGAGCACGGGGTCGCGCGCATCCGTCTCCATTGTCGGTCCCTTCTCACAGAAGCCAGCAAACAGAAAATTCACGAGAAGATAAGGAGAGGGGGGTTTTCATACAAGGTCACCACCAGAATAGTCACGAGCTGTATGGATAGCCTCTTTTCGTGGGTGACTCAGTCTGCATGAGAAGCATATAGGCAGATGTCGAGCATGACAAAACCAGTCTACAAGCTGTCTACAAGGTGTGTGCTCATGGCAGTGCGTACGCGTGTCTAAACTGATGTTACTTTGTCAGGCAAGGTTGCTCAGCGACGTATCAGATCAATCCGGAATCTCGGATCACAGTGACAGAGTGACAGAAATGTGACAGAGCAACTGAATTTTGATGCAACCATACGCCCCGCGGCCGCGGCCGGCCCGTCATGGCCCGTCCGGCCCGTCCGGCCCGTCCGGCCCATGCACAGTGCGCGGGGGCCGCGCGGCGGCCGCGCCGCGGGATTTACGCACGCATGCATGGAAGAATATAATTGTGAAGGATCCGCTTGCCTCGAGAAAATCAGTGATCACGAATCCGACTTCAATGAAAATCTGTTGGATTCAGATCGTTTGATTCAGCCTCGCCATTTCTTCTCGAGGTGGAGCACGTGCTTGCTTGTACATATATAGCGTTCGATGCGACTGACTCTTCCCATTGGTTGCGCGAATCCTTTTGCGTGGTCTCGTCGACGACTGAGGAGTCACTGTACAGCACCGGACACATTTTTGCGTGGCCTCAGACTGACGTTGATCTTCAAAGTCTTTGCGTACCGAGCCGCACAGTTGTTTCGGTGACGAGATTTCGTCCTACGGGCTTCTCGAAGGAGCCCAAGAAGTGCAGCCTTCTTTGTCATTGCTTGTGCGCTTAGCCTTCCTGTTTGTCCAGTTTTCCACCTTGGTCTGCTCACGCGCACTCCTGCTTGTTGGCTCTCTTTGGAGACGGGCAACGATGGATCGAAATAACAACCATCCGCAAAACGGGCATCACATCAAGGGTGGCGAAATGACAGAATTCGGTCAGGAGGGACATCATCAAATTCATCGGTTGCTTCATGCCCAATCTCTTCTTTTCACCTCTTGCTTGTGAACGAACCAATGACCGGCTGCCGCCCTTCTGCTTTTGGAGTACCATTTGTCCTTCCCCAAAGATCTCTTCTTTCTCCCACCCCCGTTTTCCCTCAACCTCCTCCTCTCATTCTCCCTTGCCCGTCTTTGTCCCTTTCTCTCTCGTTCTCTCTCTGGCTTAGTTCCTCCTCCATTTTCCGGAAGCCCGTCCATCTTCAGGCGGAGCTCCCTCCCCGCCTTCTCTCCTGTCTATGTGGTGCCGCTGGCTCTCGAATAGTTACAATGTTTCTGCTTGCCAGCCCTGAAGAGAAATGAACATATACTTTGTCTGTTTGCTGCCCCAACTCACCCCTCGCTCTCGCTGTGTCTGTGGTGGTAATGTGTGAAATTTGTTGCTCTCCTGCTGAATCCTTTTGTCCCACCTTTGCCTTCCCCTGCATAGATGCAGCTTCTGAGCACGCAACCAACGTGCCCCCAGAGCAGCCTTCCGCAAGTCGAGTTTACCCTTCGTCGGAGCGGCAGGCAAACCCGCAAGGGCGCTTCCCCGTGCCGGGCAACGACGTTCCAGGCAGGAGAGGGCTCGGTGGGAAAGAAAGAGGAATCTCGACCCCCTCTTCTGCCCCCCTGCAGCCTCAGACCGTCCATTCAGAGGACGTCAAGTCTCCAATCTCACCCCCTCCCTTCCAGAGACCCAAAGCAGGCGCATGGTCGCGTTTTGCCTCTCCCGACATTTTTGAGTCGGAATCGATCGCTGCGGACTCGGACATCGAGGAGTTCCTATCGCTTGCCTATGGGGACTGTGCGGGGCACAGACAGACCCCTTTGGTCAATCGGATGATTTCAAAGATGTCCCTTATTTCGCATGGGTCAGGGGAGTTGGGGAGAGGGCAGACATCCAAACTTCAGGGCGAAGGGGAGGGTCAACCTTTGAAGAAAGGGGTGACGCTCCCGACTTCTCCAGACGAAGAGGAAGTCCCTTCCTCTCGTCGAAAGAAAGCCCTTCGACCAAATCGAATGAGAACAGTTGTGATGGACTTTTGGGAAATTTTGAGGGGGCCGGGGTCCTTGGAGATTTTTTCGGGGTTTTTCTTGTTTTTGATCTTCTATATTGCACTTGCGTTTGCAGTCGGACCTTTGTTTATTCCTCTTGACGGTCCCTTTTTCGCTTGTGCCCTTCTCTGGACCACCGCCCACGCTTTTGCGTTCCTGTTCCAACCCATTCAACTCCCTCCCCTCCTGGGTATGCTCCTGGCTGGGATCTTTTTGAGAAATGTGCCGGGTGATCCGGTCAGAGGGTTGACAGAAGACTGGGGGGAGGTGATTAGGATTGCATCCCTTTGCATCATCCTGACTCGTTCCGGACTTGAATTGGACATCGGTGCCTTCAAGAAGATTGGGTGGATTGCGGCCAGACTCACAGCGTGTCCGGGGGTGGCAGAGGCGATCGGAATCGGTCTTCTGGCGTCCCTTGACTTTTTCTTCGGGATGCCCGTGTGGTTGGGGCTTTCGTTGGGATTCATTCTCGGGGCAGTCAGCCCTGCTGTCGTTGTGGGGGGGATGTTCGAACTCCAAAAACAGGGGTATGGGGTGGAGAAGGGAATTCCGTCGCTCGTTGTGGCGGCTGCTTCCTTCGACGATGTGTTGGCCATCACTGGTTACTCAGTCGCCATAGGCCTCGCTCTCGGGCAGGGCGAACTGTACATGAACATCCTTCATGGACCTCTGGTGCTCATTGGGGGGTTTGTGTGTGGAATCATTGTGGCGTTCATCGTCTCTTTGACCAAGGTGCGTGGGGGAAGAAGATGGGGTGGGTGAGAGGAAGTGCGAACTCAAAAGGGAGACGTGTTTTGATCGGTTGTCTTTTTTTTTTTGCAACTCGGGTTTTGCTGTGTTTGAGGTCTTGTTCTGTCTCGGCTTTCATTCGATCCGTCTGCCCTCTCATTTCCTTGATCGCTTTCAGGCATTCATTCGCTTGTTTACCTGCATGCCCCCTTCCTCTCTCTCTCTTTACAGCTGTGGAACTCGACTTGGAAACGGGCCCTCGCACTCATCTCTCTCATCTGGCTCCTCACATTTGGGATGCAACTCCTGCACTACAATGGTCAGTCGGTCGGTCTGCCTGTCTGTATCTGGCGACCCTTTCAGTCAGTCAGTCAGTCACTTAGGTCCTCCCATACAGTCCCCCAAGCCAAGAATAAAACCTCTAGGAGGCGGAGAGGAGTTAATATTATGTTGAGTCTCTATACGGGGTGAGCACAGTCTGTTCTATCTGTTGGAAATTCGTTTCGCTTTCTACGCACGATATCATCTGATGCCATACATACAGAAGGAAATGGAGAATGGCGAAGAGGCGACCCATACAAAGAACACAAAACATGACTTCTAAAAGGAGGAGAACTGCTCTCTCACTCGGTGCGGGAAAGGTATGAAAAGGCGAACCCGGGGGAAGGCATGTAGATTTGGCATCCTTTTACGATGTTTCCGCTAAGGCCTGCGGAGAGGGAGGGGAGGACTGAAGGGGGTGGCTTTGCATGAGAACCTGGCTCAGTGGGTGCATCTTCGCTCGCTCTCACGTGTTCACTTTGCTCGCGACCCATCCCTGTGAGTGTGTGTTTATTTGTTTTCTCCTTCATTGTCTCTGTGCAGCGGTGGGTTATCTGGCTTCCGTTGTGGGTGGGTTGACTGTGTCTGTCCTCTGGGCTCGCGGTATTCCCAAATGGGGCTCCACAGGTCCAGGCCCCGATTATGGGCATGAGGTCGAGAGCAAACTCGCACAGATCTGGAAGTACATTGCGCAGCCGCTGCTGTTCAGTGTGATCGGTGCTGCTCTGGACTTCAAGAAAGTGAAGGGAGAGACTATTCCCCTGGCCATCTTCCTAGTCTTCCTGGGTCTCTGTATCCGTATCCCTGTTGCTCTAGGTGTCCTCTACGGAGGCCCTGGTCTGA
The DNA here is from genome assembly GCA_018398765.1 of Chromera velia. Classification (NCBI taxonomy): domain Eukaryota; family Chromeraceae; genus Chromera; species Chromera velia. The sequence goes on along the minus strand of JAHBMJ010002263.1, from coordinate 15,988 downwards.
CCTTCAACGAGAGAGCCTTTGTTGCTCTCTCCTGGATGCCCAAAGCAACAGTACAGGCTGCACTTGCCACAGCTCCCCTCGATCAAATCCTGTCGATTTATGATGAGACCGATCCCAACAGAGACCAATGGATCAGATGGGGAGAGCAGATTTTGACCACCGCTATCTTCTCTGTCATCCTCACAGCTCCCATTGGTCTCTTAATCGTCTCCTTTGTAGGACAGAAAATGCTGAACAAAGACTTTCAGACACGTGAGCCGCAGCCCACGCCCAAGATCCTCCCCGAAACAGAAATGGATGCCTCATTGCACCCAGGAGTTGAAAGAGGGGCCAGTGGGGGGGGGCCCTTCCCGATTGTCCTCCCGGCTGCACCAGGGGCGTCGCCGCTTGTGGGTCCCAGTGCCCCTCAGCGGTCCCCTCCCCCGCAATCCAACCTTTCGGGCCCCCCCCAGCACAGTGGGAGCAAGACCAAGCTGCCCAACTGGGGTTCCTACAAGGAGGCCATGCAGGCAGAGAGAAACAGAAGTGGAGTTTCGGGGATGGGCGCATCGCGGTCTCCTGCCGTGGGCAGCCAGCAGCAGCCGTCACCCCAGCAGGTGGTTGGGGAAGGGGGCGATCAGTCGCCTGCCATTTCATCCCATTCGTTTGCACCCAGTGTGGGAGGGGGGCGGGGTGCAGAGAGACTGTCTAGCAGATCCAAAACAGCGGGAGGTACATTGAGAATGATACCATCGAATGTAGGGGGGGGGTACTTCCGGGGTCAGGCGGGCCCTCCGAGGCAAACATCGGGGGGAGGGGGGCAGGGTGCGTCCTCGACCCCTCTCCCGGCTACAGCCGGAGTTGGGGCAGCAGACCTGGACGCTTATCTAGAGAACAGGCAGATGACCACCAGGGGGGTGAGTGGGGGAGCAGGGGCGGGGGCGTTTCCCCCGTTGCCTGCGGGGACTTCGGGGGGTGGCGTGTCTATCCATGATGCGTCTCCGACTGCAACAGGAAGGAGAAGACGGGCATCGGACCCGCTAGGTCTAGGAGGGGAGGGACTGCGGAAGTCAATGGTGACGTTCGCAGGGCAGTTGACTTCCGCAGGGCAGCAACCGCCACAGACACCCGTAGCGTCTTTTGAAGAGCAAGAGCAGCGCACGACACTTTTTGGTTTGTTTGAGGAAGTTGTGTTTCATGCTTTGCAAATTCGTCGGGGAATGAGGGTAGTGGATTCCGTTGCCCGATTTCTCCGAACTCACCGTCGCTCTGCCACCAGGGGGGAGGGGGATCAGATCGTGATGGCAGCACTGGCAAGAGAGTCTGAACTCTTTCCTCAAAATGGGGGGGGGGACATGTCTCCGGGGGGTGAGGGTGAGGGTCAGGGGGGGGTTACAAATGGAGAGGGGTCGCAGGCCCTCCCTGTAGTGGGTCCGGGGGGGTCGGGTCCTTCTGCCCTTCTTTTGTCTGCAGCGAGAGAGGCTGAGGCAGAGAACAAGTCTGACTCTGCTGCTTTGATTGATAAGGAAAAGGAGGATGTGGATGATGACAAAAGCCGCCGTGGGGCGCAAAAATCCTCCCAGGCGAAAGTAGGGCGGGCCCTCGGTCGGCTTTTGGCAGCAGCTGCCGAGACGATTCGTCGTGCCACTGAGGCCGTCCTTGTGGCCTTGGAGCGTGCGGCACATGTGGAGACGCGGAGGTCTGAGACTGTTGTCTACAAGGACACGGACACTGCAGGAAACTTCTTTGCACTCGTTAGACAGCAGCAAGAAGAGAAAGAGAGGGAGAGGGAACAGGCGATTGAGTCTGTGGCTGGGGAGGCGGGGATGAGTATCCTCAGTGAGGGCAGGGGAGTGTCGGGAGGGCAGGTCGGCGGTTTTTCGGCATCTCAAGAACCGCCACAAGATGATTCATTGGTATGAATGAGTGAATGGACATATGTGTGCGTGTGTGCCCCTTCATTGTTGTTTGTCTCTGTCAACTGTTGGATGGTCGTGTACTCCCTTTTGTTCTGTCGATATACAGAGGAGCATGTTGTCTGTCTGTCTGCCTGCCTGTCTGTAAAGAAAAGATCGAAGAGTACACCGGGAAAAGGCACCCCCTTCCTTTCAGTGGGAAGGTGCGGTGGTGGGCCGGTGCTTGCCTTGTTGGGAGATAGGCAAGGAATGATTTCAAGGAAGCACCTAGGCCTAGAAAGAGGCCCTGAATGTGTTGTGGGAAGAATGGAGGGAGGGCTGAGTGATTTGTTGTTTTGATTCTGCCATTTCTTCTCCCCTGTCTTCTACTATTCATCTTTTAAAACAAAATTTGCTTGGACTCGCACCTGTCGTGTGTCTACTTGCGTGCGGGAGAGACAGAGAGAAAGAAAAAGAAACTGTCATCATGCAACCATTCTCACTTAAGTCGGATGGCGTGCTAAGTCAACGCGTACGTATGTGGCAGAACGTTTAATGCCCACTTGTCAATCGACTCCTTTTTTGTTTTTCGCCAAAGTTTCGCATCCGGCATGCTGGCAGGCAGGTAGCAGAGGGTCCCTGCATGGAATGACCAGCTGGCCAATTTGCATAGTCCGCTCACTGAGACAATTTCCTTTGCAACCCCCGCTTCTCTCTCTGTTTCTGTGTGTGTGCGTGCGTGCGTGTGTGTGTGTGTGCTTTTCTGACTGTCGAGCCCACCCCACACGGGCTCTTTTGAAAGTGCGTTGGGGCGAGACAGATTTAAGAAGGGGGGAGTGATCTTTGAGGGTGCGTGCCGGGAGAGGTGCAGGGGTGCCACCTCCAGTTCTACTTCCCAGCAGGTCGTGCCCTTGAGATTGCTGTAGGCTGAGGGGGGGGCAGCCGGTGCCACCGTGTGGGAGTGTACAAAAAAGGATGTTAGAGCAGGCAATAGAAAAGAAACATTTTTGTCGTGGTTTTCTTTAAATTAACGCTAGCTGTCTTGTTGTTTGCTGTTGAGGAAGCAACAACTTGCACTGTGCGTGCATGTCCGTCTCTCTCTTTCCGTGTCACTGCATGTTGTGGACTTTCACTTTCCCCCCTGGTTGCATGAGCAGGGATGAACGGGCAAAACGCTGTGTCTGATTCTTGATTTTTTTTGTTGTTGGGCTTTTCGCTCCCTTCTCACAAAGGGATCGCAGCTCGGGAAAGTTTGGAGAGACGATCCAACAGAGGCATCAAGAAAGAGAGCACATGCAGTCCCCCCCCCCTCCACGCGTTCACTGTCGTTTGGTCGGAGATGGAAACATTGCTTGTGTCGGGGTGGCGGCGACCGACATTGTAAGGAAAGAAGAAAGGAAGGCCCGGAGGGTGGAAGAATGAAGCCAATTGAGGAGAACCTCAGTGCTCTTTTGTCTTGTCTTGTCGTCAACCGGCGTTGTGAAAGAAGGGCGGACTCGGAAGGGGGGATGGAGTAAGCTCCATTCTGACGGGGCCAGTTCAGGGAAGGTGTGCTCGTCGCTTTGCTGCTTGACTGAAGCGCACTGCGAAGAGCGCACGTGATTCAACTTGAGTGTTATGCATGGATCCGGATCATATGCAATTTGCGGAGTGTGGAAAGCGACCATGAATTGAGTTCCGCCGCTTCAGTTCGGAATTAATCCAACAGAATTCATTGTTAGCGAATCATAGACTCATAGTGCAAACCCAAGAAACAACTGACTTCAAGTTCTCCGCTCTGTGATCCCACCACTGGCGGCTGGCCACGATTAAAGCTCGGGCTGTAAATGAAAAAACTTGAAAATATGTTCTAAAAATCACCTCCCTGTCACTAGTGTCTGCTTGACTTGACAAGGCCGAAAATTTGCGTATATTTGAGTCAATTTGACCTGGAGAGACCGAAAATTTGCGTATGTCTTGACCGGGGAGGGCCGAAAATTGACGGTGCACCCCTGGTACGCCAACGCACTCTGAATGCTCGCCTGAGTCGCCTCAATTAAAATGCGCGAAGTCATCGCGAAGTCCCTTTTAAATACTTTTAAAAAAGGGTACAACATGATATTAATGAGCATGTTTCACGAACGAACTTAGTCGTACTAAGCCTAAGAGGAGCTGACAAAAATGTTTTTATGCAGTATTTTGATTTTATAATGCTAGAGGCCTTTTAATTAGCGGCGCAGTGGCACGCCCAGGACCCAAGTTAGAATTATAAGTAGAAAGTAAAAATTTGTAATCAAATTATAATGAGTTTTGCACCGCCGCAATAGTTAATAGGTAGTAAAGCTACTACTGCTGACAGCTAGGCTGACAGCCAGCTCTTGATCATCTTGAATTCGTCTTGATAATGATAATAGAGATTCTAGGTAATCGATAGTCTCTTCCAACAGCTGAGATCTTATGTTGTCTGTGCACAAATGTGTTGGTAGGAGCACACGGTCAATCTACCATAATCCAGTACAATCCAACAGGCTTCTGTCTGATTCAATTGAAATTTATCGAATACATGCTAATTAAACGACATACAAAAAAACGCATGCATGCAAAAGCCTTCGGAGACTGAAGCTTCATATACATGCCGAGCTAAACATCAATAGCTCGAAATCAGCATACCAATTAATCGCAGTATTACGTCGATCCTTGCAAGCCGATGAATAGACTTTGGGTATGATTAGAGAACACACGTAGTGTCCCACGTGTGACGCCCCTCCGTATCCATACCGCTATCTTTTGTCTATCGCTGATGGTTCTCAGGTGTACTTGCGGAAGCAAACGACAACAAAAGGCTGTAACATTCAAAATCAGTCATATGTAGATTATTTTAGAACAAAACAAAGAAAAGATAAACGCGCCTTCCAAAGAGAACGAAAACCATCATCACCAGTCCGACGGACTCTAAACATGAACAAATCAAGCAAAAATAAAACAGGCCATCTCAAAATATACAACTCTAAAAAGAGAAAAGTAAGTTCGTCAACCAGGACAACCGTAGGTGCATTACAAGAAAGAAGGGTCCGGATAAGATGAGAGGATATTAGGCCCCTCTTGGCCGAAACAGAAGGAACACAGGAGAAAGCATGCATTAAACGCACTCTAAGAAGTGAAGGTAGGTTAGGAAAAGACGACCATCCTCCAAAAATAGGTAACAGAGAAAAAGCAACCAAATCACAAAAGAAATTAAGAAGAACATTACGGTTAGGATTAACAGCAGCAAAAAGCAAAATCGAAGGAGATTCCGGTAAAGAGAAAAGATGCAGACCAAGCACCGTAGATCTCTTTGGACTGTACAAGTCTTCCTCAAGTAACTTTTCCATCATAGGGTCATCTGACACATTACTCATGCCACAGTCAGACTTAAAAACAATCGTTCTATCGTCTATGTATCTTTTTGTCATCCATTTCTCCCCCCCCAATGCAGGCCTCGATCTCATCAATGCAACAGAGTACTCTTTCCACGCAGCAAAAAATCGGGCCCTACCAGGAGAGCAAGGACTCCCTTGAGGAAAACCTTCATGCTGTCTGACCATCTTCCCTCCAACTCGAATTACATTTGAAACAAAATCAAGATTAATTATACGAGCCAACATATCAAGAGGGCAAGAAAGTGCATTCGCATAATTGCAGTGGGAGGATAAAAAAACAACAAGTTTAAAGTCATCTCCGAGAATACCACTTCTCACCCTCTCTTGGACCCGCCTCTTTAATACAAAAAGACTTATGGGTAAACAATACAACAAAACGATATTTAGAGGAAGAACGAATGAAATGAACAAAGTCATTCAAACAAGAAAGGAAATCAGCTCTGGGTAGAGAGGAAAAAAATGCTTTGATGTCGTCCACCAGCAGACCAAGTCCACTCCAAGGCTAATACAAATTAGAAGAAAGACAAGAGCCACGATCTGCAAGTCTCTCAAACCCTGAATTAAAGATCCTAACCTTATCTTGAAAAGCAAAGACAGAGTCAAAGTCACAATACGGTGAAAAGTAAGAAAGACAGCCATTCAAAGCCTTGCAAAGGAAAAAAAAAATCTCACGTCTGGCGTGTTTCTTGTAAGATACCAATGGCCTTTACTTCAAAGAGGACCAAGACTCAGGAAGCTCTTCCTCAACTCCCCAAGACCTACATTTCACCCAAAGGATCCCAATCCCAAAGTGGTGTTTCTTCCTATCAAATTTCTTGAACTGATTCAAAAAAGATACCCATGCATCCTTTGCATTCGGAAAACCATTCTCCAGAAGGTCCAGAGAAGCAGAAAACTCACCTTCCCCAATTCTTTCATAAAAAAAATCAAAAAGAAAAGCTCTCGCCACTGTCCCAATATAAGCCCTGGCCCTTGAATTGTGACCATTCAACCACCCTTTGCATCGACTGATCTGTATGGATGAATCTGTATGGTTTTTTTTTTCATTTTTCAATTCTTTTTTTTTTTGTAAAAAAAAAATAGCCAGCTCCAGGTGGGGCCCTATCTGAAAGCGGTGTAAGCGCTCTCATCGTGTGCGTGCACGTCGATGACAGACGTATGACAATGGCGCAAAATATAAGAGCAAAGGGTGACATGGTGTTTATCTGTGTGCAAGTCAGTGGATGTTGGCAGGTGTTTGTCTATAGGTACGTCAGGGTGGTATACGCCTATTTGGTCACAATTCAAGGGCCAGGGCATCGTGAGCTGTGTGACTTTGATTTCTTTTTTCTCTTGAATAAACGTCTTTGCCGTCTCTGCCGTCTCTGCAGGTTACTTGGAGCGACTGACTCTCTTTCTGGACGGCGTTTCTCGGAAAGTTGGTCTTCTTCGATTTGGACCCTTTTTTGCCCCCCCCCTCCCCCTTCCCTCTATGTGTGTGTGTGTGTGTGTGTGTGTGTGTGTANTGTGTGTGTGTGTGTGTGTGTGTGTGTGTGGATGGATGGATGGATAGATGGATGAATAGATGGATGAGTGGTTGGGTGGGTGGGTAGGTAGGTCACTGAGTGTGAGGGTGCACGCAAGCTAGTTCAGAGGTTGGGTGTACAGAGCTAGCAGGGAAGGAGAGAGAGAGAGAGAAAGAGAGAGAGAGAGAGAGAGAGAGAGAGAGAAGGAGAGAGAGAGAGAGAGAAAGAAGGTGGGAGAGGGAGAAAGAGTGCAGAGAGACGGCGCATACGTTTCAGTGAGAGAAAAGGAAGGAGAAAGGATCGAGGTAAGTAGGTAAGAAAGAGTGAGACAGGCATTTCACGGGAGCAGAGAGTATGTGTGGCAGGAGAAGTGTGACTGAATAGACGAATGACTGTCAGTGAATGAAAGAGCAGAGAGGTGCGGTGGGCAGGACATGGTAGAAAAGAGTGATGAAAGATAAACAAAACAGACGAGTGTACACTGTACGGAGGGGCTTGGTAATCGGTTGGTAGAAAGTGAAAGGTAGGGGCATATTCAGTCAGACAGTGTATTTGATGGTAGAAAGCTTGTGGTAGAAGAGCGAAAGAGAGAGAGAAGGGAAGAAGGCAGGCAGGGAGAGAACACAAGTGGGTCGGTTACTTGGTAGGTCAGTTGGGTGGCCTTTTCCTTCCGTTCGCATGTTCTGTCAGTCAGAAAGAAAAAGAAGTCATTTTGAGAAAAACGCGTTTTTATAGTTTGACTCTACGAAGCCCTGGCCCTTGAATTGTGACCATTCAACCACCCTTTGCATCGACTGATCTGTATGGATGAATCTGTATGGTTTTTTTTTTCATTTTTCAATTCTTTTTTTTTTTGTAAAAAAAAAATAGCCAGCTCCAGGTGGGGCCCTATCTGAAAGCGGTGTAAGCGCTCTCATCGCGCGCGTGCACATCGATGACAGACGTATGACAATGGCGCAAAATATAAGAGCAAAGGGTGACATGGTGTTTATCTATGTGCAAGTCAGTGGATGTTGGCAGGTGTTTGTCTATAGGTACGTCAGGGTGGTATACGCCTATTTGGTCATAATTCAAGGGCCAGGGCATATATATTAAATTTAGTTTTTCCCTTTACACAAAAAAGCCAGATCTCCTCTGGCCTTGTCAACTGGCACAACCGCTAGAGCAGTCAATAACTTTCTTATTGCCACAGACTTTTTAGGAACGGCCGACCTCTTTCTCATTTGCCTCAGCATATGAAAGCGTTGAAACCCACCGCTCCCGAAGGTCGGCAATCATTGCAGGAGACAAGAGTCCTTTCATCGACCTGCCTCTTGTATTCTCCCTCCCCCTCCCCCTCTTCATTGTCCTCCCTAGACCAACCCCCTCCCGAGTGCCACCATCAGAAGTGAGAACAGAACGGAAGAAAGACTCAATACCCTTCGAAACAACATTCCATACACCAGTGTTAGGCCATAATTTGGCCGTGGAAGAAAAGTGAGGAGGAAGAGAGAAGAAAGATCTAAAAGAGGAAGATGCAGACAGTAGACAACACACATGACCATCAAGCAAAGGAAGATCAAATAATTCTGCAATCTCCATACAACGACACGACGATCCACAAGAAGAACCCTCACCCCCTCCTCCTTCCCCACAAATCCCATATGTATTATCCACAGTTTGTTGAAGATCAGTCAGCTTTGTAGGGAGAAGGCAAAGCCTCACGTTTGATAATGGAGACACAGTCTTCCTAATCTCCTCAAACATCGTAAAATAAAAAGATCGGAAAAAACACAAGTCAGCGAGGGGCATCCGAATCGTAATCAGCTCCTCTCTGAGCAAAGTCACTGCTGACCAGCCATTCAACTCGCACATTCGTCTCACATTCAAGTTAAAAGTTGCCCCCCCTCCCTCAAGAATCCCGCCCCTGGGCACCATACACATACATGCACTCAAATCATTCTTCGTCGCATCAAATGAACAAAGAGACGAATTGAAAAAGGACCTTCTTGAACAATGCAGTCAGCAGTCATGCACAAAAAAGAGAAATCACGTCCCCTTCCCCTCTCTTCACCCCCACACCCTCTTCGCCAGTGACCCTGTAGACAAAAAGTCTTAGAGAGCGAGATTGGAAAATGCTTCCTTTATCAACTCCTCCCGCCAACTTCAACATGTGAACAGAAGATTCAAGTCTCCTCCTCAGACTTGAAACCCTGTCACTACACCTGCACGCAATTGAGTGAACATCCCTTTTATTAGGGTCCCTCAAATTACGCACCGGGTCATTTTTGAACCTCCTCAACACACCAACGGTATTCTATGTAGGTTTATATGCACAAATACATAAGTACTCCATCATGCGCAAATTCATCTGACCACCCCCAATCTTCGCAATAGGAAGGATAACAAAGAGGCCGTGTCTGGAAGCATCAGCAAACAAAACAGAATAGAAGCGATGTACATACCCACGACCCATCTTATTACATTTCCTCCCCATGCGACGCGGTTTTAATGCACTCGTGAGGTGCTGAAAGAAACGATTGAGCGCCCTACCAACGGTACTTCTAATTTAAAAGCCTCTCTTCCATCGTGATCAAATCAAATATATTACTCCCTTGTCCCACCATGATGCATCCTCTCCCACCCCAGTATAAGCATCCTTGACCTCTCTCAGAAAAGAAGAAGATTTCGTATCAGACAGACCCAACCATGTAAAAGCAGCCAGCGAATGGGAATATACAAGCTTCTTCAAATATTTCTGACCAAACCCTCTCTTAAAGACAGTCCGAAGCTTGCAAGAAGGATTCATCACATCCTCAGGGGACGCAGGCATAACATGGAGAGTGTATGAAGGTGGCTGTGTCATCTGAATGACAAAAACCATCGTTAACGGGCAATCGTATCTGTGAATCTCCGATGCGCAAACAGGACAGGCTTGAACTGTGTGCATATGGAGGAATGTAACAAACATCCGCACCCTAGCCAATCTGAAGGAAAGACGATCAAGGTCCGACTCCTCTTTCTCTCTCACACTTTCCCTGCCAAAATCCCTTCCATTCAAGGAAAAATTTTCTAAAACGGTCTCCAACACCAAAACGGTCTCCAAAACAACCCTATCCCACAAGCATTTTAGGGCAGTAAACAGTTGTTAAAAAAGAAAAACAAAGAGTTTTAAGCATTCTGTGAGTGTATTTTTGCGTTTATAAATCATAGTTAGTGAGTGCTAGAAAAAACTCTATTGCGCCTGAGCAGTGCGTGACCATGTGGTCGCGTCCGAACGCGCCCCCCCCAAAAAATATATAGTCCGCGGTGGCCGCACGCACTGCCTAAGCCTCGCAAAGCTTAATTTCAAGGGAATTTAAAATCGGATCGGAATCCGATTTTGACGCACGCGCGCGGTAGAATTGAAGGGCTATACAGCATGAGCTCTGATTTGATAAAGGTAAGCTAGACATACTGCATATTTCTCTTCATACTGCTCATGAACTGTTTACTGTTCACCGCTCATGTTTCCTCATGTTTTCAGATCAGATTGCTTTTATCAAAATCAAAGCTGTTCCACGCTTCGCCTTGGGAGCAGACTTTGGCTGGAACCTCAGCTGTTTCTTTTCTATTGGGCATGGGTTTATTTCCCCGTCTTATTCTGTCAAGTAGGTTTTGTGGGTAAAATTGGAGAGGGTCGTCTTGCTCCCAATCTTTACTTGATGTCTTATTGTACTACGTGCCCCGATGCAAGCTTTCGAGCTCTTGCTCTCCTCGCTGGGGGAACTGGGGCTCTCTTCGTCTTCCTTCTGGTGAGTTTGAGGTTCCGTCTCCTCTCAGACGTGAGCTATCCATGACCCTCATTGCATCATATCAGGCATTGGCCCACCTTTGCCCAGACTCCCATACTTCCTTATCTTCTTGGTATGTATCTGCAGGCAGGATTTAGAACTCTCACTAGGTTGTTTGAGGGAGCCAGATCGGCCTTCATGTGCTCTTCGGTGGGTTCATCCGTTTGTCTTCCTCAAAACTTGCAAGCCGTTCTAACACGTCGGAACATGATGCACCTTAGACTTTTGCCTGGAACTTCATTCTTTTCTTGCTCTATGACTGCATGCAGGATCTGGGACGTCTTTTTGCCTCTACTAAGGAGCTAGGGTTGCTTTCACCTTTTTTCTGGTGAGTGTTCATTTCCATTTCTCTGTGTAGGTTAGTGTATGATGCACTGTCGAGCAGATATTTGCTTTGAA
>JAHBMJ010002262.1:17500-20594 GCA_018398765.1 Chromera velia | reverse complement strand
GGCTTTCCAGGGGTGGGTACTCCTGGGCTTCTATTCAGTTGCGGAGAGATGACAACGGGGTGAGACGGAGAACCGCGCATACATTTGCTATTGCTGTTGGTGTTGGAACCGTCCTATTTCTGGGCAGCTAAGCATCCAGAGTTGGTAAGTTCGGCTACCCTCTGTGCTATGCCAGGGCCGACAACAAGCCCCTTGTATTAAAGGTAAATATAGAGAGGTCGGGGGCCGTAAAAGATGTTCCAGCACCAGAAAAGTCAACACAGCTGTTCGGGAAAACGTTCAGCTGATCGGTTTACTTCTGCATGAAGTAAAAGGAGGTGAAACGTCAATTTCAATACAGCTCAAAACGTTTTTTTTTTGAGAGCAAACCATCAAGATTTAGGTTTTTTCATTTGAATCAGCATGCGTGACGGATCGGTACTTGCAAAAGGTTTTTCGGGACCTTCATATTTGAGGTTGAAAGTCATATTGATCAAATATTTGATCGTATTTGATAGGTCTTTAAATACTAGGTCCTCCCTGACTGGATATTTGATTTAAGCTTAAGCCCTACCTCAAATCAAATCAAATCAAACATGGTCACTAACTAAAATTCAGAGTTGGCTCAAAAATCAGACTAAAAATCGAAGTCAGTTCAAAAATCAGACTAGAATTCAAAGTTAGTTCGAAAAGCAGACTATAGCAGATTAAAATTCTAAGTCTGTTCGAAAATTAGACTAGAATTCGAAGTCAGTTCGAAAAGTAAACTAAAAAATGGTTCGAAAATTAGACTAAAATTCGAAGTTAGTTCAAAAATCAGACTAATTTGAAGTTAGTTTGAAAAGCGGACTATAGCAGACTAAAATTCTAAGTCTGTTCAAAAATTAGACTAGAATTCGAAGTTAGTTCGAAAAGCAGACTAAAATTTTAATTTAGTTCGAAAATCAGACTAAAATTCGAAGTTAGTTCGAAAAACAAATCAAAAATCTGACTAGTTTTTTTGTGCGCTTCGCGTGCCGTCTTTTTCCCCCCCTTTGGTGTATTTTCTTCCCCCAGCCCCCAGAGAGAGAAAATGAGGGCCGTGAGGCAAGCATCAGAAAAACAAGGGCGTGCATCAAGGGGCAAAGTTAACATCGGATTGCCGCGTTTTTTTCACTTTTGCGGGCCACTTGCTTTGTTTATGTTTTCAACGAACTCCAACTTTCCGGGGCCTGCATGCATGTCCTTTTATTACTCCAATTTGACTTTCAAGAGGACGCAAAAGGACTGAATGACTCTGTTTTGCCGTCTACATACAGTTTGCACTGACATAAGCTATCACATCTATACCCAATGAGTTCTTTCTATACATATGAGTTTCTTTCAGTCCCTTTAAACTCGTTCTGATAGTGTCTTTCTGTAGCTTGTTCCCTTTCTTCAATTCACTGTATTTTGTGCTGTTCACCGTCTTTATCTGCCTCTGCTGACGAAAGTTTGTTGGTGAACTGGATCCGTTTGGCTATGGAAGGTGAGTGTTGATGTTTTTATCAGTGTGTAACTATCAGTGTGTAACAGTCGTTTTGTCTTCACTGCTTCACCTGCTTACCATGCAAAACAAAGAAGACGTCTTCCTCTTTTCTCTATATATGTCATTGATTTCTTTTTGAGTCTTCTTTTGTTGATAAGCCACTATCTGGCATATCTGTTCCTTCACTTTTGAAAGTCGTTTTGACATTTTTGATATTTTGCGAGAATTACCTGGTGGGTTTGAGCTTGAAATACTGCCGTTTTGGTCACTCTGTCTGTAAAGGTACATGTAGAAAGAAGCAGAAGGGAGGAAAAGAGTCACAACATTATTTAGCTTCTGTTTGAGAAAAGAACTTAGAGCAGCCTGGCCGCAAGTGAGTCTGTCTGTATGCATCCATTTACCTATACTTCTGTCTGACAGCTTCATACATATGCGTCTGATGGTATCTGGCTAGATGTTTTGCTGTCTGCATGTCTTTAGCTCTGCATGTGTATCAGACCTTGTATGTTTATCTGTGTCTGTGTCTACTTTCTGTCTCAGTTTGCATCTAGCTCTCTCTCTCTTTCTCTCTCTCTCTGTTGATGTATGTGTGTTTTATGTATTCTTGTATTATTTTGTGTGTCTGTTCTGTCAGAGGACCTGAATGTCTGTCAGTCCGTATGTCTACCCCTGCCTAGTAACCTGGATTCATTCTCTATTTAGCTCAGAGTCATTAAGAAAATATTTTTGTGTTTGTTTGTTGAAACTAGGAAAAGTTCACACTTTATATGTAGATCATTTTTATTGGAGGTAGACATAGTTGAAGTGTTCTTGTTCATTTGTTAATTGATGATACGCAGTTTTGATAATCAACTAAAATTTTGTTTTGCCGTGATATAACGTTGTATAATGCAATGTGGCACCCAACTTCACCTAGGCTTATTTGCGGAAATATTGTGCACAAATTTTATTCAATCATTAATGAATTTTGAAGCAATTAACGGTGTTTTTGTGAAACCTCAATCATCATTTTTGTGTGCAGGTGGATTCAAAAATTTGCTTCATTGGATACACGGCTTTGGGGGCCCGTTTTGTGAAAGTGGCAAGTCGAGGCGATCACTGGGGGAAGAATTGGGTTCGTTCGGGAGAAAATGACTCATTTTCTCCCCACTTTTCTCCCCAGCACGTATTTTTTTCCGCCTAGCCCGGCCGTCACTTGACAAAACCCGCGTACGCGTACAAGGATATCGCGAGCCGATACATATCGCAAGAATCCGTCGCCTGTTGGAAGGATCGCGATATACGCAGACTACGGACTTCGGAAAGGTATGTTGGTGCGAGAGTCCTATGCCACTTCATCAGTCGCAACTTCCATGGCTGACTGCATTGCTTTTGTGGAGCCAGTCGTGGGATTCTGGGAGGATTTGATTTGATTGATACCTTTTTTCTCGGACACACAGGGGAGGATTTGATTTGATTTTCATTCTGGGAGGATTTGAGTTCTCGGACACACACTGTTGTCCCAAGTCGTTCATTTCAGACCAACTGCATGTGTTTGCGCTTGCGTGCTTTAGGAAAGAACATGTTGGCGTCTAGTCAGAACTCAGGCCTTCTGCGCGGCCTGAGATG
>JAHBMJ010002262.1:0-12500 GCA_018398765.1 Chromera velia | reverse complement strand
TCACATGGTTTGTGGACATGCATTCGAGAGGATCTTTGAACCTCCAAGTGCATGATCTGATCTCTCTATTGAATGTGTTTCCACCTCCCTCTGTCCGCTGGCTCAACGCATCTCCAAGAGACAAATGGGTGCGGACATGTCAGACAGCTCAGTTCGCACCGTGCACTGTGAGAGTATTGATGCTTCTCCTGGCTGTCTGACCGTGTGTCTCCCTCCTGCCCTCTCCTGATGCAGCGAAGAGGCGCAAAACTTTCGATCTCGAGAAGAAGAAGGTCCCCCCACAATCCACCCGATCGAAGGAAAGGTCGGTCATCACCCTCTCTCTCTCTTAAAGACACACACATACATGCACACATCCACAAATGAATCCTGTCGTCTCTTCAGCTCTCTCCCTCTGTACCTTCTTCCCATCTTGCTGCTCGCGGCCGGCCGGTATTTGTATAGGTATGCTTGCAGGATCTTGCAGGAAACCAGCAGGGTGTGGTGGTGGAAACTTTGCGTCTCTTTTCTGGTGGGAACTTCGGTGTATCCACGGTCAGTGATGTATCGTTCCCTTTTTCATCTCCCCTGATTTGATCTGCTCTATGAAAGCTGGCTGGCTTGCGCTGGTCCACAATTCGCGCCTGCTGCTTTCATAGATACGAGCACGTACACTCACTTGCGTGTGTGAAGGTTTCAGTTGGAAAGACCTGCCTGGGGGACAGGTGCGGTTAGTCTTCTGTTTTTTGTTTCTGCTTTGGACCATCGAAGAAGCTGGAGGCAGATCGAGAGATCTGTCACCAATGCATCATGATGCTTCAAAGCTCTCTTTGCCCGACTGTGATGCATCGCTCTCCACGCTCAGCCGAACGGGAGAGAGATGCGGGAAAAAAGGATGAGTGGCCGCGCTTAATGCTCTCTCCCCCTCCCCCCTCCTCCCTCCTCTCTCCTGCTTGCACGGTGGTGGAGTCTCGTCAAGTTCTGCGGCCCTGCGCAAAGGACCCTCGGAGACCCATCACACTCTGCCCGCTTCTGTGGATCCCTACAGCCAGCGAGCGGGTGTGGTGGTGGAATCTTTGCAGGAACTTCGGTGTATCCACGGTCAGTGATGTATCGTTCTCTTTTTCATCTCCCCTGATTTGATCTCCTCTATGAAAGCTGGCTGGCTTGCGCTCGTCCACAATTTGCGCCTGCTGCTTTCATAGACACGAGCACGTACACTCACTTGCGTGTGTGAAGGTTTCAGTTGGAAAGCCCTGCCTGGGGGACAGGTGCGGTTAGTCTTCTGTTTTTTGTTTCTGCTTTGGACCATCGAAGAAGCTGGAGGCAGATCGAGAGATCTGTCACCAATGCATCATGATGCTTCAAAGCTCTCTTTGCCCGACTGTGATGCATCGCTCTCCACGCTCAGCCGAACGGGAGAGAGATGCGGGAAAAAAGGATGAGTGGCCGCGCTTAATGCTCTCTCCCCCTCCCCCCTCCTCCCTCCTCTCTCCTGCTTGCACGGTGGTGGAATCTCGTCAAGTTCTGCGACCGTGCGCAAAGGACCCTTGGAAACCCACCACACCCTGCTGACCTCAACAACAACACCCTGCTTATGCTAACCTGCATGATCCGTATGCACACCCCCTGACTGGTCGAGCCTTCTTTGCCTTTTCTCTCATCCCTGAACGTATGCGCAGCTAGGCCTGCATACATGTGCATGCATCCAGTTCTCCACATCCCTGCAAGCATATTTCCCCTGTACGTGCCGGACGGCTCTGCTCTCAGAGAGAGGAGTGAATGGCCGACCCATCTTTTGTGGTGGTTGCAGAGACAGAGACATGACATAAAAAGGAAAGCGCTGGAGGTTTCTCGGTTCTCCTGAGAGCGGCCTGCAACCACAAGCAAGAGTTCCTGCAGTCCGAAGAGAGAGACACACACTCGATGTCATTGGGCACCGTGACGCAAGGACTCGAGCCGACCTACTTCTGCATTCATTCATTCATTCGTTCCAGTGAAAAGGAAGGAGCGCATGCACCCGTCAAGCAGCTGCATGCCTGTTGTCGCATGCAGTCGCTGGACAAAACCATTTGATTCCGATCTGCTTGCATGTTGCAACGAATGTCCAACCGCATGAATGCTTGCATGTATGGGGGGCTGCATGGGCATGAATGCGCTGACTTTCTTCCTCATTTCTTGACAGGTGTGGTGCAAGCGATCAATAGAATGGATGTGAAAAAGACACGTGATTTTCCGTTTTTGTTTCTTTCATGGAAGAGAGACAGAGAGAGAGCAGTGAAATGGTAGTGAGATGACGTGCATTGATTTAAAGTTTTGAGTCGTTCAAAGTCAGATTTGAGGTGGATTTGATACAGATTTGATAGGGGTGTGAGAGCAAACCCCATCAGACCTGCAGATTTGATTTAAGATTAAAACCAACCTCAAAACAAATCAAATCAAATCAAACCTGGTCAATACTCGACAGAATGTAAAAGTGAATGATAGCTGGATATAAGATACACTCTAAAGTTCTATTTAAAAAAAAAAAAAAAAAAACTAGGAAAGAATTTAAATTAGAAAAGAAAGAAAGCTACAAAGAAAGAAAGGAAGACGGTGTCCTGGACTGCCTGGCGGTGCCAGGACGGCTCGAATCAGACGGCGACGCCAGTTCAGACCCAGGCATTCCATTCCCACCAAGACGGGCGCGGGCCTCGCGACGGGAGCCGAGATATGCCGGGGTTTAGGCCCTTAATATGGGCGGTTTACATGCATCACTTGCCCGATTCGGTGTTTAAATTTGTGTGAAGCGTTGCAGAGAGACTTGTTGCAACGTTAGGACACAGATGATCGTTGAGTTATTCTAGTGGGTGGATGGAGCTGTTGAGAAGTTGGAAGGTTGATAAACATTATGATATTGAAAGGCTGATTAAGACTTAGAGATAGGCTCGTACGTTGAGAAACTGTGATCGGAGACTTCTTTGTAGATCGTTTTACGCTGATTTGGGACACGAACTCCATCTCGTAGCAATAACCTTCTAGTGACGCACCTTTCCTCCTTTGCGCCGCATCCAATGATTCTTCCTAGACGCACTTTGCTATGTACTAGTATTTGGGCATGGAACCCCAAACCCAAAAGGGAGATGCATGCTATGTGCTAGTCTAGACATAAAGCTAGTCTAGACATAAGAAAATATATAGAACTAAAAGAAAGTGATTGATAAGAGAAAAAATTAATTCTAAAATGATAGAAAAAGTATAAGAAAGTATTGTCAAAAGTATTAGAAAATGAAATAAAAGAAGTATGAAAAAGTATCGAAAAATGATAGAAAATAATAGAAAAGCTGAAAGAAGTTAATGTTTTATTTAGAGAAAGGAACGAAGACCAAACGATTGAAAATAAAGGTAAAAAGAAGTAAAAAGATAAGAAAAGACAAGAACCAGGCAAACACGATACTTTAGATGGGACCCAGCCTCCGTGGCTTAGTGGTTAGGATGAGAAGCTCGGACCGGGAGGTCCCGAGTTCGAGTCCCACCACCGGCAGAATTCTAAAATACATGCATCCGAATAAAGCGCGGTCTAAAATTGATAGAACCTAATAAGACCCGGTCAGAAATCGAGGCATCGAATAGTGCACGGTCTGAATTCGAATAACCGTCAGGCCGAAAACCAAATAGTGTGCGGTCTGAAACCGAAGTACCCGAATACCACGCGGTCCATGCTTAGAATAGCCGATTTTGCCTGGTCGAATTCCATGCGGTTTGAATTCAAATTTAAGCGCAGCGATTATTCGGCTCTGAGGCTGAATAATCGCCCGGTCTGAATGGCCTGTCGCATGTGCAAAATCGGATTACGCAAGAAAAATTAAAATCTGGATTTTTCCGAGAGGACCTCCGAGGTCGTCGGTCACCTCAGGAGGTCCAACACCCTCAGAATTGCCTCTCTAAAACTAACCTCCAAACTTGAGCAAAATCGAGATGATCTGCACTCAATATTAACTTGAAATCGATTGAAAAGTGATCGATTATAGCGCTATACATTGAACTTTCTTAAACCAAACCTCTAACTCTTTAGACCCTTACACTATCTTGAAGCCTCATTGGAGTTTGACTAGCGCCACTTCCCTTTGTCTATTCTAAGGGCTTCCAGTAGCTCTTAATAATTTAACAGCTCGTTACATATGGTGATCGCTCAGCTCACAGAGTAGAAAACTTACACAACCTTCTTGGGAGGAGTCACATGTCGCTTGTCAGAAGTCGTTAGTAAAACCGTTTGAAAATTCATACATCTCTTTCAACCTTTGTCAATACGCTGCAGGCACAATCAGGAGACTGTGAAAGGGAGTGTCAGAGACTTCTTGTGTCCCATGTAAGCTGACTGAAACTTCTCGCTTTCCTACTTGGCGATCCTGGCGACTATGAGGAACACTCTTAGTCCGTGCTGGAGACAGAGACCTGCGGAGATGGTCGTTGTCGGCTATAACTGCTGTCGTGCTGTCGTTTGCCTTTGAGAGGATCCATAGGCCAACAGGCTTATCACCTACAAACAGATCGCAATTCTAATAGCCAGTTGACTTGCTATACTCACTTTGTACTTCATGTGATCCTTGCGTTTCTCTTTTTGTGCTCTTAGTAAACAGGAAGTGAATAAGAGTGGCCGTGAATCAGACCTGTGTGCACCACTTAGACAGAAGACAGAAGAAAGTGAAAGGAAGCAGTCTGAGATCTAAAAGAGTTCAGTCAGAGAGAAACAGGTAGGGGCTAACGAGGTAAAGATGAGTAAGGCAGAAGGGCAAACAGTCTGTAGAAAGAGAGACGGGAAAAGGGAGAGAATTGAAGGGGAAACAAAGAAAAGTAGGGAACTGCACTGACAGGAGAGAGGCAGACTGGAAAAAAAGCCTAAAAAGAATTGGCAAGAAGCAAACATAAGTGAGAAGGAGCGAATGGTGACCAAAATATAAACGAAAACGAATGAGAGGAAAGGGGGGACCGACGATGATTGCAGCTTCGAGATCTGACCAGAAATTGGGGGAGGGGAACCGTGACGCTTTGGGGAGTAGGAAGACAGTCGCCTACTCTAGGAGGGAGAAAACAGAAGGAATGACAGGGGGACACAGCATGTGGGGTGGTACTCGGCCAGACCCAAGCCTTGCATCATAGAAGGAACACGGGAAAAGGGATACGATGTAGACCGGATGGTCCAGACCAGACCAGACCAGATATGACCAAACCAGACCATACCTAGAAACGACCAGACCGGATGCCAATGCATAAAACTTTTAAGGCTGCGTAGATAGAATTCCCAAGGAATAGATAGACAAAAGAGAGGACAGGCGGATAGATAGTTCCGATAGGGACAGAAAGGCAGACGATGAAAGGAAAGCTGCAGCAGCTGCACTGTCTACTCTGTTTGATGAGACGCTCCAACTCACTGCCCTGTTGCAACACTATGAGGGAAGGCCAGTTCAGGTAAAAAGGACAGTGAAGGGAGGATGGAGCAAAGGGGACTAAAGGGATAACAAGGAAAAGGAAGAGCAACGGCTTACAGGAAAGGGGGGAGTGGGAAAGAAAATAGGGAACTGTTGAATGATCGGCTGTGAATCAGACAACAGTCAGGGTACACCACTCTGGAGAGTGGAGAAGACCGAACAGACAAACTGACAGATAAACAAGTACTAGATAAACAGGAAAACAGACCGTGACCAACCGATCAAACGACAGACCAACCAACCAGAGGAAGCTCATAGCATCGATAAGTAAAAGGAAGTACCTGAACCATGGATGAAGAGCCTCTCATTTGTGAAGCAACAGAGTTGCAGAGTGTTAGATTGAAGGCTGCTAGGAAGGCTGGCCACCTTCATGAAAACGCATACGCTGGCAGGCAGAGCAGAGGAAGGAGAAAGCGAAAGGGCCTTTTCATTCTCAACTTACTTGGACGGTGAAAACCAGAGCGCACGGGAGGGTCCGAGCCGCCAGGCAACATCAAAGAGATCCAATATCGTCAAATACACGGAAGCAAGGAAGAAGGGAAGAAAAAGACAGAAGGAAGAAATAAGGAAGGAAGGAAAGATTCGAAAGAAGGAAAGAAAGAAAGAAGGAAGGAAGGAAGGAAGGAAGGAAGGAAGGAATAGAAGAAAGAAAGAAAAAAAGAAAGAAAGAAAGAAAGAAAGAAAGAAGGAAAGAAGAAAAAAAAAAAGAAAAAAAAAAAAAAAGGGGGGGGGGGGTTAAAAGAGACTCAATGGGAGAAAGAGGGAATTTAGTAAGACTGTATGGGGCAGAGAAAAAGGGCGCCTGGGATTGAGAAGTAGAAAAGAGAAAGAGATTGGGGAGGTCACAAGGGGATAGAAAAGGGCACCGAGGAAAAGTGACTGAAGAGAACAAAAAGAAGGGGGAGTGGGGAAAGCTCACATGAGGTTGAGCATGGTTAAGCACAATGTGGGAAAGGAAAAGGGGATACAGATGGGTACAGGGAGAGATAGAAACCGGGTGACAGACTGAAAAGGTGATTCAGAACAGAGTTATCACAAGGGGTGAAATGGAAGATAACACGGTGACGTTTCGAATGTGAAAAAACAGAATATGCAGATACATGTCATTTAGAAGGAGACAAAGAAAGAGATTTATAGTCAGACATACAAACACAGAAGTAGGTGCAAGCAGAGCAGTGTCTGTGCAGTGCTGTTTGTGTTTTGCCCTCCTTTCCCCGATCCATACAGTTTTCCAATCTCTATGACGAAACCTTGGTGCCAGTTGAAGATCGTAGGAGTGGTATCAACGATTAGAACTGCCAACACATGACAAACAAGAACATCGACTAACAGAGTGCTCGATGCACACCTTTGGGATCATTTCGAATCAGAAAGGGCCTCTGCAAAAGGATCGTTCTTCCTCCCATCTTCCTCAAGTTGATTCAAAACCTAACTCCATATTCTGAGAGAACGTGCCCTCAAGTGTTTCCTCATAAGACTTAAAGAAGCAAAAGGAGAAAAAGAAAGGCAGAAACTTTAAAGGAGAGCCAGACAGAACGATTCTAAAAGAAGAGCTGAGAGGGGCGTAAGACCTTACATTGGGAAGCTTGCAGCCGTTATGTAACGGACTCTGCCTGAGGGTGGAGCAGGCTGACCGCGGTCAACCACGTAGAAGCCGACGTCCCTAAAACAAGTCCTGCAGAGACAGGCTTGGTAGGTTGGCGTCGCCGGTGACTCAGAAGCAGCGGTGATCCATCGATCGATAACACCCGATGACACTGTCACCTCCCATGCATTACGGGTCCCTCTGGCATAAGTGGAAAGAGCGGAGATTGAGTTATATGTAGTTTGAGTTAGAAAGATTCTTCTTCTGCAAGAAAGAATCTTATAGAAGAGGGGGGCATGTGTCCTGGACTGTCTGGCGGCGCCAGGACGGCTCGGATCGGACGGCGACGCCAGTGCAGACCCAGGCATTCCATTCCCACCAAGACGGGCGTGGGCCCTGCGATAGGAGCCGAGATATACCGGGGTCTGGGCCCTTAATATGCGCGGTTTGCATACGTCACTTGCCTGATTTGGTGTTTAAATTTGTGTGAAGCGTTGCAGAAAAACTTGTTGCAACGTTGGGATACAGATGATCGTTGAGTTGTTCTAGTGAGTGGATGGAGCTGTTGAGAAGTTGGAAGGTTGATGAGAGTTGTGATGTTGAGAAACTGATTGAGACTTAGAGATAGGCTCGTACGTTGAGAAACTGTGATCAAAAACTTCTTTGTAGATCGTTTCACGCTGATTTGGGACACGATCGAACTCCTTTTCGCAGCAACAACCTTCTAAAAGTTCTAGTGATTCAGCTCTCTCCTCTTATGTGCCGCCATCAACCTCCTTATAAACTCAGAGTACCTCGTACTAACAACGGAAGGAAGGAAAAAAAATTCGTCTGAATTTTACAGGGGGATATTGACTTAAAGTTTGTTCCTAGCATCTAGCCTGTTCTTGTTTTGTCTCTTCCTTCTAGTCTTCCTTCTGTCCTGTTGATTGTTCTTGCTGCTAGCTCTCTTGTTGTGTGCCGCCTCAGTAGGTCTACCACAGATACCATGGCCAATGCGGCATGTTCCATCCCGACGTATTCCGATCGGTTGAGGGCCACGGCAAATATTCTATCTGCTACTTGCGCACCAATAATTTAAGCTGAGCACAGTTATCTCTCCTGTTATTCTCTTGAAAGATCGATGGAATCTGATCTTTCCTTCTAGTGGACATACTTCACGTAGCGGGATTTATCGAATCTGTGTGCTAAGTATAGACTGCGTGATTGTAGGGTCTAGCCGGTATACTTCATGGTAGCAGAGCTGGTTCTGATACAGTGATCCCTCCATAAAGTTGGCAACCGTCTCTAGCTCTTGACTTTTTCTGGTGTGAAGTCTCTTCGTGTTGAGCTGCGCTCGTTGCTGCAGGCTCACCAAAAATTTCTCTGAGAATTAGGCAGACACGTTAACACGCCCAGCCTCCGTTTTGTCGTGTAGGCATCTTGTTTAAAAAAAGACTCTTCCTTGCTTCTTTGTTGTTACCAGTCACTGGAGACTGTATCTTTCTCTCTTTCAACGCTAGCCACTCTTTTGAAAATGTCTTTTTTTGAAGAAGTGAAGTCAACTGTCGACGTCTTACAGCAGATGTGTTTTCTTCTCTCCGGAGCCTCTATAGACAACATAGAGAACCACTTCATCAACTTTACTATCAAAGCCCGGAACTGTCTGTCTCTTTTGTTTAGTTCCCGTCTCGTTTCTAAGGAGAAGGCAGCTTTTTTCTGGAGAGGAAAAAAATGCAACCGTGGCAAAAATCGCCGTGGGAAGAAAAGTGTCAAGTCGGAGCAGCAAACATCCGTCCCTCTGCCCACTAGTAAGTCCCCTGCAGCCCAACCTCCCTATTCCTCTCCACAACCTCTATTGTTCTAGTTTGTTATCGTCTCCATTAGTCTCCACCTCCTGATTAAACTGCTCTTCTACCAGTGAAGACAGCCGTTTTCAGTCCTCTTGATCCGCGGGATGCCCGAATGCGATGTCCGATGCATACCCCGATCGCTCTGTTCAGTAAAACGTGCCGGTCACCCTTTTTTAGCATGCCGAAAGAACAGAGGAAGCGACAGAAGAAGGAGCGTCGTACGTCTACGGTGGCCGCGCACTATGATGCCAGAGTGGAGAATTAACCTCTCAATTAAATGCTCCGCTCATACTCATGGCTGCTTCTTGAAGGTCTTCCACTTTCACCAGTGTCTCCTCTGCCAATTAAGCGTTCCACCCCACAGACAGCCTTTTTGTTTTTATCTTTGTCTTACCTACACACAAAACGCTACAAGGTACCCAAAAAAAGAGGGCCTAAGCTTGCTACTGATGTGGAAAGAAGGAGAAAGAAACCGTGGTCCCCAATCTTATTTGAAGTACATCACTATCAGCAGTAACTGTATTGGCTGGCATTGGCTCTGCAATGATTCAATTTGTTAATCAGACCAAAAACTTGGTTCTGGCGACCATATTTATTCACTTTTCTCCTCTGTGAGACCACCAGAGTAGAAGGAAAAGGCAGAACCTAGCATAATCAACGAAGTGAACAGAAGAAAAAAGGAATGCATATTGTGTGCCGCCTCAGTAGGTCTGCCACAGATACCATGGCCAACGCGGCATGTCCCATCCCAACGTATTTCGATCGGTTGGGGGCCATGGCAAATATTCTATCCGCAACTTGCGCACCAATAATTTAAGCTGAGCACAGTTATCTCTCTTGTTGTTCTCCTGACAGATCGATGGAATCTGGTCTTTCCTCCTAGCAGATATACTTCACGTGATGGGATTTATCGAATCTGTGTGCTAAGTCTAGACTGCTTGATTGTAGGGTCTAGCCGGTATACTTCACTCTCGCTTGTGTAACCTAATACTTGACCTGGTACTTGACTCTCCCTTTAGGACTCTCCTCCTTCCGAATACCTTCGATTTGCTAAGTACTTCTTATCCCTCTGTCATAACCAGCGCACTACCTATATCTGAATTTTAGATGCTTCCTGTCAGCTTTATTAAGAAAAAAGTGAGGTCCCCTAGGAGGTCCCCTCCTTCATTGAAATACATGGAAAGACTATATTAGCTTGGCTATAGAACATTAATTTTATAAGCCTAGAGCTAGGCCTAAAACGTTTTATGTCCTAAATACACTAATAAATACAATTAATGCATCCAGCTTAGCATCCAGCTATGCAAATATTTAAAACGTAATTTTTTAATTTAGTATAATATTCTAAATAACATACTTAAAGTACAGTCTTATTTATTCTTTCATTTTTTAGTATTATTCAAATAGGTATTATTCGATACAACCTCACCCATAATTTGAATACGCTGCTGTTGAAGCTGACTTCAAGCTGTTCAAGCCTTAAACTATATATATCTTAAACACTAGGCCCTGCACTCCATAAATAAAAAAAGAAAGTTTCCAATCTTTTTTTTATTATTATTATTTATCAATTAAAAAACATATACTTTTTATGCAAGATCTTGTGCAACACTCTTGCAACACTTGAACAACATTGTTACAATAGTTGTTTGCCTGCATGTTGACTTTCATGATAAATAAAAAAAAAATTTATTATATATATATAAAAAAATTTCCGATCTTTTTTTTTTTTAATGTAGTGCGGGGCCGGGCTTAGCTTAAACATTGTTATGTGCCAGTTTGACGGCAATGCATACCCAGGCATATAAAAAACTAGCCAAGGCCTGGGCGTACCACTGGAACGGCGTGGCAGACCATGTATACCCAGGCAGAAAAACGAGCCAAGGCCCAGGCGTACCACTGGAACGGCGCGGCAGGCCGCAAGGCGCGCCATTCTAGTGGTACGCCCAAGCCTTGGCTGGTTTCTCTGCCTGGGTATGCATTACCATTAGGTTGGCACACAATATATTGTCTTTACACAAGTTGCAGAGCGGAGTCGTTTTTTTGTTCAGCTCTTTCATGAACATACGTACGCGCTCAAAAACGTATTGTCAAATGTTCAAAACTAGTCCGTCTTGAACACTGAAAATCCGTCAAAAAAACTTATAAGATTGATTGATTGATTGATTGATTGCATAATTGATAGCTTCTACACTAGGCCTTTGACTAGGCCTTTAAGTTTCTGCTACTAGTAGTTCTTGCTATGTCCATCTGTTGTCACTAAAAAAGAAAGCGTGCATCATTTAATATAGCTAGTGCATGATTGTACAGTCATATTTAATTAATACAACTTATATTGTACAAGATTACAATCAGACTATAGCAATTACATTCGTTATAAATATAATCATAGATTCGATTCTGCTACTAGTTCTGCTACTAATACAGTAGTACTATACAAGAGGGCACCGTTATCAGATGAAGTGGGTTGGATGGAAGACCCTCACTTAGGAGCTATAGCCTAGGAGCCAGCAGCTTTGATGTAGAAGCATGCCTCTCGCGAGATTGAAGCTTTTGATTCGAAGTGTTGATTAAAATACTGTAGCGAGCCATCCTAGAAAACAACAACTTTTCCCCGCCTAACGTTAGAAGTATCCAGCTAGCTCTGGATATGGATAACGATCGCGCGTCATGGTCATATAGTCATACTGCTAGCATTATTATTTTCACCCCCAATTTACAATTTCTCTCAAAACACTACGAAACAAAAACACAACTAGAAACACAAATGCATTCGATTAATTCGTGATACGTACACCTCATATCACGATTCATGAATTAACGGCAGTCTTGCAGTTGTTTACGCTTTTTTTTTTGCTTGGTCATTCTTCTGCAATAGTGAAGCATCCGTACACAACACAACTAGTTGAACAGGATCCGCGAGAAAAATACACATCTCAAATACTGTACATGCACGCACACCCTATCGGTATGTCACTCTTCTTGCCGGTTTCATCTCGCTCTACTTCGCTCGCTCTCTCTCTCTCTCTCTCTCTCTCTCTTTCTCTGTGCGCGCGCGCGTTTCGCTGCCTCTCTGTCTGTCTTTTGGTTGTAAGTTGGGCTGATTCCCTGATTACATCTCTCTGTGTGTTTACCTTCCTCGGCCTGACCTTTTCTATGCATAGAAAACGAATCTCGATCAGACACACGGGACACACATCACCCCCCTCGGACAGCGAGAGACTCGTGTACAGAAGGAAAAAAAATGGAGGAAGGAAAGAAGCTATCCCCGTCGGCACCCCCAGGGGGAAACACCCCGACCAGAAACCAACTGAAGTAGAGTACAAAGCAGAACAGAGCAGAAGGATGGACAGGCAGAGACAGGACAAGAGAATGAAAAGGAAGTTCGTCCGATCCCTTACAATCCCGCCCTTCTCTCCTATTGCTGTCTCCTGAAACTTTTCCTTCCTCCGATCGGATGGGATCACTTCGAGAGGAGTCCCTGCAGACAGACAGACAGAAAAGAGCACACCGAAAGAAAAGAACTGATGCACGAAAAAGGGAGACACGTAGAGGAATAAATCCAGGCTGTCTGCCCTTGACTTGAAGACTGCCAGAAGAAAATAATACAAGAACGAAGATGGAAGGGGGGGGGGG
>JAHBMJ010002261.1:1306-20681 GCA_018398765.1 Chromera velia | reverse complement strand
TCCTCCCCCCCGCAGCTTCCCAGGCAATGCTCTACTCACCCCTGCCGACCGTCAGACTGCCCCCCCCTGCTGAGCCAAGGACGATGCCCCCCCCACCCCCCCAAGTGCAGACCCTCGCCGCCTCCCCGGTCCCCTCCCCGCAGCCCATGCCACCCAAACCAGTTGTCCGCACAGTCCCCTCCCAACAATTCGTCCCCATCGTCCACCCCCCTCAGCCAGTCTTCTCACCGTCTCCCGTTCCTCTCCACGCCTACCGCCCCACCTACTCCCCCCTTTCTACCTCCACAGCCCCCCCCCGTCCCCAGATCCCGGCACCCCTCTTGAATACCTCTCAGCACGCGAGGACTCCCCTGCAGGCTTCCCCCCTCCCCCCCCAGACCTATAGGTTCTCTCCCATCCCTGCAATGCGCTACGCCCCCCCCCCTCCCCCCCAGCCAGTCCAACAGCCAACCCCCATCCCCTCCCCGATGCCCATGCAAACCCTCCAGTTCCGACCCCTCCCCCCTCCCCCCACAGTCTTCAGAAGCCAAGTCATCCCCTCACCCCAGCCGAGCCCCGTGCCTGCCCCTGCTGCTGTCCACATGCCCTACCCCGTTGAGACCGCAGTCCCCGTCCCCGTCTACAGAGACGTGCCCGTGCCAGTGAAGGTCGTCAGGAAAGTCCCCAGAGTCATCCCCATCCAGCAGGAGCCCCAGGTCTGTCTGCGTCTTTCTCTGTCTGTCTGCCTGTCTGCCTGCCTGCCTGCCTGCCTGCCTGCCTGTCTCTCTATCTGTCGGCGCGTGCACATCCGAAATTGGACCGGCATGAGAGTGGCCGTCACATGCTCAAAGCAGACGCTTGCAAAAACAGGCTTACGCACACACACACACACACACACACACAGAGGCGCGCACGCACACACACACACACACACGCAGACACGCACGCACGCACACACACATACACACATCTGCACATACGCACACACACACACACACACACACACACGAACGCACACACACACACACACACACACACACATGCACACATGCACACATGCACACACTCACATACCCACATACACACACTCACACACATACACACACATGTACACGCCCACAAGTCAGTTCGACACGTCAGACAAACAGACGCGGAGGATTCGCCTTCTTTAAATCGACTGATTAACACACATACATTTCCATACTGCATGCATCCATTCAATTCAATTCATGCCTTCATGCCTTCCTTGGAGCGATCGATCAGGTTGGAGACCCTCTGGTCCAGACCAAATCCCGAGTGCTTCCCCTGAGAGAGTTCGAGAGGCTCCAGCACATGCCGCCCCTCGCTCACGGCCTCGTCACCCACCAGCCTGCTGTGCTCGGACACTCCCCGGCCCCTCCTCTGATTGCCTCGATGCCAGAGTAGATCCACCCACTGCGGGAGGAACTCTTGCATGAGTGCGCCATCAGAGGAGAGGAAAGGGCAGAAGGAGAAACCCTTCATTCATAAAGAGAAACAACGTACGGATAGGCACGGAAGGAAGGAAAGGAAAAGTAAAAAAGGGCCAGGGGGATCGAGGAAGAAAAAGAAGAAATGTGTCAAATGAGAAAGTTGTATTCAAGCAAGAAACGAGGCATGCTTGCTTCACAGGAGATGGAGCTGTCAGTGCTGCTTTCAATCGAAACACAGGGGCGGAAAGGGCAAAGGGACGGGGGTGGGCAAAGTATTGAGAATTCAGATGTCACACTGATATGTGGTACGTGAACCCAGGGGAAGGGGGGGAGGGGAAGGGGAGGAATTAAGGGCAATCGAAAGGAGGCAACAAAGGGGATCGATCATCACATCACCTTGATCCTTCGATCGAACCACTATCTGAAAAACGAAAGCACACATGCAGAGTAATCACTGCCATATCAGACCGGCAGAAAGCGGAGGGGAGAGAGAAAATAGAGACAGTCCCCATATTCTCTATCTTGTTCTTCTCTCCGATTCGGATTCATTCGTTCACTTTCTTGCTTGTTTGCTCGCTCTTATCAGTCGTTGAAGTTCGTTCAAGTTGAATCGTTCTTGACATTATTTTCAAATGATGACACACCCACAGATATATAAATTAAGCTGCCTGAAAACAGTGTTCAAAACATGGCTAGACACCGTCGGTAAAGATTCGATCAGCGCTAACAAAGAATGATATACACTTGAGAGCGTTACTAAGATCGTTACCTAGTAGATCGTTATCTGATTGTGAGAACTTGAGGAAAAAAAGTTGTAAAAATAGTATTTTTATTTTATTTGTTGGTATTAAAGACCTTTTTACCCTAGCTCAACTATTGTAGCATGCGCTATATAATGTTCTAGCTTGTAGTCTAGCTTCAAGTTGCTTCTAGCCCTAGTTTCAAAGTTATACTTTTTAATGCTAATAACTACTATAATAATCGCGGCGTTTCGACCATAGTGCAATTAATTAACTTGAAGCCGATATCTGGCAGCAAACCATAGCAAACCACAGAGATTCTCGGAATATGAATCCAGTTTTATCCTACCTGAACATAGATTGCTAAGAGTAGCTAGGAGCTAGGTTCTGACGTCTTATGTTCATGCATTCATTCATGTATGCATCCTATTATATAGTATGCATGCTACTAGATTGAAGTGCTTTAAGCGTTTCTCACAAGCTTCCCCGCTCGTACTCAGGCTGCTAAAAATTAACTTCAAGTTCCACATGGAGAAATAATGATATATATCATATACAACTATTATTTAATAATAATAATTTTGATGATAGTAATGCTAATAGAAATGCAACTGTGAGTCATTATGTGACTATACCGTCTCATTTAATTGATAATTCAGATGATAAAAAAATATAATTAAAATTAAAGACGATTGACAAGCAGCGACAAAAGAGTTAGCAAAAGAGCCCTTCGGCCGCTTCGCACGCCGTTGCCTGCTATTTCAATCAAGTTATCCAAGACAGTATTGAATTTGTCTTTCTAGCTCTTTCTATTCAACTACCTTGTGTTATTGCTCTCACCAGTCTCGCAAAGAAGGGACAATTAAAAGAGCTGGGAAAGGGATGCGAGACCATCTCGATTCAACGCCCTGCCACAGACGATCGAAGCAATCGTCATGAATTCGTCAATTAATGTCGATATCGTCAATTCGTGAGTAGCTTTTCACCTCTTGTTTGCGCCTTTTTTCTTCCTACCCGCGCACTCGGTTGTCTAAGCCACAATGTGACAACGAGTCAGCAGCCAAAAAGCGGGAGGGAGGCTGGAAGACATGCAGGTCAGAGGAGAGTAGAGGAGATATTGCACGCACAGAGGAGCCAGAGAGCCAGGCAGTCTACCTCTGCAATAGACCCCTCCCACACAATATTTGTGACGTCTCCCTTTCTCTCCTTCTTTCCTTTACCTTCAGATCCCGTCTTATGACCTTCTCCTCCAAGCCTCCCCAAACAGACAGACAGGCAGACACACAGACAGGTATTCATTCGTTCAACCGTCACCGGCATCGCGTCCCTCCCTTCCCCTCCCCTCCCACCGCCGCCTAGACAGAGAGACGTCTCCCCACTCCCTCCCACACCTTCGACCCTTAATTGTCTGGTCATGCAGATGCTCGCCAGGTCCTCTCTCTCCATGTCTCTCTACTTGAATCTAGCGCCTGTGTGTCCCCCCCCTGGCACCCAGCTGCTGCTGCTGCTGTTGCTTTGGCAGGGGCGCCTTCCTTTGCTTATTCACAATGGGGGCGGGTACTTGCTGCGCCTCGTTTGCCGTCGTCATCCAGATAACCTCCTGCGGTTACACGCAGAACAGATGTGTTTGGGAGCAGATTTGTGAAAAAGTGAGTTCCATATATTGAGAAAAGAAATTGAAGGATCAGCCGTGGGTCAGTGAGATGGGAGACAGAGAGGGACAGACATAAACGAGGGATAGAAGAAAGTGGTAGGTCTCTTTTTCGACCCATGCAAGAAGGAAGGAGTGTGATGTGGGACATCACATCTGCTCAGTGAAGTTGGATTCATTCCCTGAACCGAGAGAAAGGGGGGAGAGGATATGCTGCGTATTGGCGTGCTGCCAGGAGATGCATCTGCCTTCGACTTCGAACGATCACCTCCCCCCCCGCGCATCCACCAACCCACTCATACACACACACACACACACACACACACACAAGAGAGAGAGAGAGAGAGAGAGACAGAGATCAACCATATGTTTTTTCCTTTTCCTTCTTCTCTTCATATACACAGAGACAGAGACAGAGACAGACACACAGACAGACACAGACATAGACATAGACACAGAGACATGCAGGCAGACGTACCTTTTCATTTGCGTCCTCCTCTTCCTCTTCGTTGTCTCTGAAGGCCCCGACGGGAACATCCGCTGAGAGGGCGCCTGGGTAGACTGGAGGAGACTCCGCTCCGTAGTGGCGATCCTCCTCTCCCTCTTCCTCCTCTTCCACGTTCTCTCCCTGCCTCTCATGCGTGTACTGTGTATCCTTGCGGTCCTCCTTTCGAACCCCCCCAGTCCCTCTGTGTTGTCTTTCCCTTTCCCTATCGTTCAGGACCCCGCGGCTGCTGCCAAGGGAGTGCGTCTGAGTGACTCTGGGGGATGAGAGCATTCGTGATCCTCCGAGAGCATTCGGGGCAGGGCGCGGAAGGCGAGAGGAGTGGAGAAGGGATGCGTTGGACGAGCCTGGAACTCCTCTGTGGTAACTCTGCCTGCCTGCACTGTCTCGGGGGGAGTTGCATGTCGTCACATGATGAGAGGATGGGTGGGAGGATCCGGTTGGAAGTCGGTGCGGGTGGGGAGGCTGGGTGCGTGAGGCTGCTTGCTGCTGGAGGTCGTGGAGCCGTCTCAGGCTCTGCAGACACGCGGAAAAAAAAAAAAAAAAAGAGAGAGAGAGAGAGAGAGAGAGAGAGAGAGAGAGATGTGTTCGTGAAGAAATCAATCAATCAATCAATGTCTGTCCGTCTATTCCCCTTTCTCCGCGAGTCCGTGTGTGCATCATCTATTTGTGTGCATCATCTATTTGTGTGCCAGCGTGTGCAGAGTCTGAAGAGATCGAAACAGACTGAAGATAGAATTCGAGGCAGAAAACACAACGACAGTAATTGAAGCCAATCATGCCAATAATGTCCCATCACGGTCGGTCAACAAGTGTCCGGTAGCGAGTGAGTGCTCGATCAGAGCAAGAAACCAAGGGAGATTTAGTCAGTCAGTTGCGAGCAAGAGAGATGCCAGACAGAGAAGATGCATGAAAGCAAAGAAAAACGAAGACAGACAGAAATTCTCGACGTACCTCCCGAGTGCACATGATCGCATTGTTCATGTCCCCCAGTGCCCTTCTTGTATGGGTCATTTGTTCATGCACAAACGTCTTCAATTCCGCAAACCTCCTGTCACTGCTCTCCTTCTGGACCCTCAACGTCGTCTGCAACAAAGAGCGGAGTTCCAAAATTTCCGCACGAAGCATCAGAACAAGCTGATCCCCCCCTGCTCCTGTACCGTTGGGCGGCCTGGACTGGAATTCTGCAGGGGCGACAACGCCCGTCGCTTGCCCTGCCAGTTGGCGTCTGTCCCTGCCCCCCCCTGCCAATATTCCCCCCCCGTTGAACGGTTCCCCCCCCTCGGAAGCACGTCTGGCCACCCTCCCAACTGTTGGCGGGGGATCTCCGCGCCTCGTTCGGGCCACAGGTTCCTGAGCGATGCATGCATTTATTTTCATACAGAATATCATACAGAGATATGAAAATAAATGCATGTATGAAAATCTGTATGCAAATAAATTCGGGCCACAGGTTCCTGAGCGATCCGGGGGAAGGGAGGGGGGAGGGACGGTGAGTGAAAGGAGAATCAGGAAAAGGGCGAGGGAGGGAAAAGTGAGACAGAAAGTCATGGAAGAACGGTGGAAGTGTAGAAACACGTCAGTCAAGTTCTTTGCATATTCTGGGTCCTCAAGAAGTAAAGCGAGAGAGAAGCCCATCTCCATGCCCACCACAGGAAGATTGCTACAACCACACCACATTCATCTCTGTTTGCATATGTGACTGCGACTGTGAGTGTGACTGCGACTGTGTGTGTGAGGGTGTGTGTGTGTGGTTCTGCCTGTCTGTTTGGTCCTCCTTTCTCTATGTGTGAGGTCGCACGCATGTGTCTGATGAGCGGAGTGGGTATTAATAGCGTGGGGATGCCTCCGCATGCACTCCACATTCTGAGCAAAACCTGTGTCTGTTCACGGAGACAGTCGTCTGCTGCAATCATTGTGGGACGACTGACTCAGAGCAGGAGCTCAGGAGAGCTAGAAGAAGAAGAGGAAACCGCATGCAGTTAGAGCAGGCGGGCCAACAGTTTGTCTCTTCAGTCCAGTGCCGACCTTTTCTTGCTGTGTCGATCTGCTGGTGTTTCCCAACGCCTTCTGGATCTTCGCAGTGGTTTCCAGATCCATTCGAGGAGAGGTGGCAGGGCCCAGAGTGATGCGTGTGGGGTTCGGGTTGTGGATTTGTTGGGGAAGGGGTACTGCGTCCTTCACCACAGCCTGCTGCGGAGGTGGAGGTGCCGAGTCAGACGCGACGGTCCTTGCACGCTGGACTTGAAGGGTAGCGCGGTCTGGTCCTCCTACCTGACATCCGGAAGACAGCAGAGTGTGGGGCGGACAGACTGAGGGGGGGGGGATCATGCATCCGGGATGAAAAAGCGCACCGTGCGGCATCATTGGAATGTGCGTTGGTGGTTGTGCCTGAGGGGGGGCGTTCGGGTCTCTTGATTGTCCTGCAGGCTGTGGGACTGGATTCAGGTTGAGGGACTGTCTTTGCACGGGAAGAAAGGACATCCTTCCGCCCGGAGGATGGGGAAGAGGAGGGCGGGCACTTGGAGGCACACCTGCAGAAAGAATCGTTTCAAGCGGGGGCGGGTACTCTGAAATGTTGGTGCGTCTATGGCGACATGTGAGAATCATCTGGTAGCGAAGTGCAGGGCGGAGACTTCATAGGAGTGTGAGTGTTGTTTGAGATGAAGAAGCAAACTACCAAAACATAGAAGCTGACCTGAGGCTTGACCGAACATCTCTTTGATTGATTCAGTCGGGTCAGAGAAATGCAGCAACTTGGGGTCTTGGGAAAAGCTCCACAAAGCCTTTTGTCTGCCTGTACAAGGTTGTGCGGTGACGCACAACGAGGAAATCCTATGTATCGATCGACAGATGAAACAGAGTGTTGCACAACCTGCTACTCTAAATCAGTCTGCAAAGTCCCTGCCTGTGAATGGACGATCACTAGAATCTATGGATCATCACAAATTTGCGCATTTGACAGAGATCCTGGTGGAGAATGAGGGCAGTCACGGCCACTTCCCCAGATCTTCCCGGCCTATATAGCATCCCATCCTAGCTATTTGCCATATTATAAGCAGCCTGCATGGCCATGCCTGGCCCGATCCTGGCCCGCGTCGCGCTCGGCGCGAAGTTAACCGAGCGCGAAGTTAACGATAGTTAACGCGCGCAGTCCTAGCTGTCAAAAACTTGCAAGGTGCATGGCGCGCGCGCAGTTCTGTCAGTCTGCATGACAGCCTGAGCTGTTGCAGGCCGGTGTCCACTTGTCACCGACGAGCTCCCACAACAGTTAGAGTCTGAATCAACACTGTGCCATCAGGCTGTCAGATCGAGCTGCCAGGATCATGAACATCACTGTGAGTGTCTGCTTCTGCGAGTGGATCGAAACGTGGTCTTTAGGGGTTTGCAAAGCCTGAACATCAATCAGACAACATGCAACAGATGCAAACACCAGACCAAGAAAGCCTTGCCCCCCAGTCAGGCTCCTCTGCCATCCCTCCTGGTGCCAGGGTTCCCTTTCTGTCGGCTTCGATTCATCACATCCTATCTCAGGGGGAAATTGCCAACATACCCGTTGACTGGATTGAATTCCGAGAGATCACCAGGGAGCATATGGTGGAGGTCATGGAACTTCACAAAGAATGGTTTCCACTCACATATGACGAAGACTTCTACCGTGCCGCCTGCCACAATTGGTATGGGGCAGCTGAGTCAGATTCAGCACACGCACGGCGAAGTATCTTCGGTCGTAATTCTGTCTTGAGCATCGGTGCGTTTGTGAGTCTTTCACGGTTTCCAAAGCACATCCGTGAGGGAAAGGACAGAGGAGACGGGGAAGGCCCCGGCTTCCCTTCTCAACCCCCCCCTCCCCAAGAAGTGCTGCTTGGCCTTGTCACTGCTCTAGAAGATGCCAAAGACATCCATTCAGATGATCACGACACAGTGATGGGGCAGTTGTGGTCGTGGAAGAGGCCCCAGCTCGCCTACGTCCTGACTTTGGGCGTTGTAGATCCCTACCGACGAAAGGGACTTGCAAAGAAATTAATTGGAGAACTCATTTCGCATCTTGAGGGGAAGTGTCCCGACGTCAAAGCCCTTTTCCTTCATGTTGTCAGCTACAACCAAGCCGCGCTCTCTTTGTACGAATCGCTGGGCTTCGTCACCCTCAAACGCATACCTAGCTTCTACAGTTTGTATGGAAGAGAATACGACGCACTTCTTTGTGCTCGTTGTGTCGGGTCGTGCCGTCCTCCCCTTTCATGGAGGCTTCGCCAGACAGCACGAAGCGTTCAGGAAGCGCTGAGGGACATGTGCAGGCACAGGAATGCAGCGGGAGGGAAGGGTTCAGAGAAAGGCTCCAGCGGTTCCGGTCGGACCCTAAACGACCCCCTCTCACCCAGTACACCGTCCCCGTCCAACGTGAGAGACGGAGCCGCTGACTCACTAGAGTCTGGGGGTGCAAAGGCAACCTTCTCACACCCCCATTCGACCTGTGTCGATCAGCAGACCATAATAGAGCGGGGGAATGCTGGGGAAGACAGGCAGAGAAACAGTCGGAGATTGTCTGGGAGTGATCCGATTCGTGGGGAGGCCAGAAGTAACCGTCTCACCTCGCCACCGCGCAACCGAAACGAAGAGAGAGCCGAGTCGCCCCTTGAAACTGCAGCCTTGTTTGCCTAATGCCTACATTGCCTAGCCTAATGCAATGCAGTGGCCTCAATATACTAGAATATAGAAAGACCTAGAGAAAGACAATCGACTACTAGGCGCCGCACATAAAAAAAAAAAAAAAATAGGCGTCCTCAACTTTTTTTTTTGCTTTTTTTTTTTTTAGGTCAAAAGTTAGGTTCACACTAAGGTTTACATTTTGTGTGGAAAAGTAAGTTTCAGAGTTGAAAGTGATTCTTTTCCAGGGGGAAGTTTTCCTTTTTGAGGCACTTGAAATAGAATAATCATCTTATTAAAAAAAAAAATTAATTATTAGGTCTTAATTCCCAACTTTTTTTCTTCTTTTTTTTTTTTCTATGCATGTGCGGCGTCTAGCTGAGATCGACTGGACAATCGATAAGATGGATGCGACGATGCGTACATATGCTTAGACTGTCTGTCTAGACATATGTATCACTATTCACCCTATAAAGATCGTCGCTTAGATCGATATTAAAGATAGGATGGGGTAAGATGAGATGACATCATATGATGATCACCATAATGCGACTTAAATTTAATATTTAACTAGTACATAGCCGTTATGCTGCAACTTATGTACCAAGGTGAAAGCTTAGTAGAGTGAATGACAAAATCCTGAAATAATTTATGGCAATTAAATTGATGGGGAATTTCACCGACTAGCCTAGCAGCTATAGCTTTAATACCGATTCCTACAGGAGAAATCTGCTTCAGATTCTCATTTTCAAGTTTATATATTTTTAAGAATTCAATCACTCCACTATAGTCACTCCAATTTCTAATTTTCCATAAATATCTTCTAGTATTTCGAGTCTAAAATTATTAGCTTATTTACTCGGTTAGATACTCAGCAAAGACTATTACTATGCATGCATGTATTTTTAAAAAAATCTTAAATCTAGGATTTAACCCTCAATCATCATCATATCAATCAATCAATCAATCAATCATCATCAATTAGATAAAATTAATTAATTAATTTAAAGAAATCCTATATTGAATTCTTTTTGATTTGTGGATATGATGGAATAAAAGTTATTATGAAACGTATATCCTCCAATATGACGTATACGCGGTGCTAAACGTGGTTTGGCAGGTTTGCATTTCGATTGTCAAATTCCGATTTGTTCGCTTCTCTGATTTCAGACGGGGCCTCTTCAATCAGACTGTTTCTTCACGCACATATCATTCAAGACTGCATGTGCCAGTTCCATGAGAAGTTCGGAATGTAGCCTTAACTGTCGATTCACTCAACCTCCCAAAGGAACAACAAAAGCAACGAGGGCACAAATAGATAGAAAAAATGCTGCGTAGCGCTGTCAGAGACATGCAACCATGAAGATTGAGAGAACGTGCATGTCGCGATCGAAATGATCGAAGGAAACCACATCCAAGCGCCGGCAACTGAAGGCAGGCAAGCAAGAACGGTGTAGGAGAAAGAATTCATAGGAAGCATCAAGGAAGAAGGAAGAGTGGAAAAAGCGATGAAACAGGCCGGTTGAGAAAAAGAGTCAAAAGCAGGAAGAAAGGGAGGAGGCAAGAAAGGATAGAAGGCAAGCAGCTACGCACCCACCCAGACAAAAGCGCTCATGCATGCACATCATGAAGAAAGAACGAGCCAACTACAGCAAACCCCGCAAAACCCAAATCGGCCGATCCCCCCCCCGGACGTCTGGGTGCCTAAAGCGTCGTTATGACCAAACTCAACTCCAGTTGTGAATCGGCGACGCTTTGAACACGTAGAGGTCAGACGTGCGAGAGAATGGACTGACGGACCAGGCAGGCAGATCGATTGGCAGGGGTTCATTCACGGGTCAGGCGGCACGGCCGGTGACGTCTACTGGCAGTGTGCGCTACCTGACCCAAACGACAGTCAAACGAGACCGCTCTCTTCCTTCTTTTTTGTTTCTCTTCATGAAATATTGACTGCGGTTGAATGACCCACAAGGACTGACTGACTGACTGACTGAAGGGTTAGAGTCGATTTGAAAAGACTAGTGACAGCAACACCGCCACTCGTGCAAGTGAGCCTGCACGTGGTCCCACAAACACACACAGACCCCCCGACACAGAACGATACCATGCTCGGGCACTATGGGTGCATCTTTGCATCCCCCCCCCNNNNCCCCCCGTCCCTGCCTTCTGGACACAACACAAACATGCAGTCAGGCGAGGCGAGAAACAACATATACATGCACGTACGAGACATACCACCTCCAACGCATTTACACACACGCCCCTTGCAGGCAGTAAGGGGCTCACTGACCGAAAAAAAAACGAAAAGGGCAGCGCCACTGCCTACCTGCCGTATCCATGCATAGACATCAAAAAGAAAACCAAAAATTCACGCGAGTCGTCTATCTGACCGGATCCGAATGCTCGTGCAAATGTCTGGACAGTGCGACAGCGCAAAGAGAGAAAGAAGAGAAAGCGCACGTCCACATCTGACCGTCTGTCTCAAGAAGCAAACAGGATCACCGTCGGACTGTCGACAGATCAAATCATTGAATTCTTCCTACAAAGACTGAAAAAGAACCTGAAGAAAAAGGAAGAGAAAGGAAAAGATGGCGGAGACTTCTCACTCACTCACTCACCCACCCTTGCCGATCGGGGTGCGGGTATGGGCGAGAGGGAGAAGACAAAAAGAAAGACGGAAGGGAAACCCGACGTTTTCTGTCTGTGGTCGGAAGGAAGAAATCGAGTAATAGTACTACTAACTTTCTTGCAAGGAAGATGAAGAACGGTGTACAAGGACAAGGAAGGCGCCGCTTCAGTTGGGCGCAGCAATTGCGAGCTACAGAGAAAGAAAGAAAGAGTGGGGAGGGACTGCATGGGGATGAATGGATGAGAGGTTTGGGGGAACTGAGTGAAGTCAATTTTCTTCTTTTCGTTTTGACCAAGAGCGTTGCTTTTCAGAAGAATGAAAAGAAGAGAGAGAATTAGGTGAGGAAGGAATGAGAGCGAAAGTCTTCTCCCTTCCCCTCTTCTCTTCTAAAAATGGTAGCTGTTCTTTTTTCTTTTCTACGTCTCTTGGTCTCTCTGTCTGTCTGTCTCCCGGTCTGATGGGCCCCCTTTCTAGTTATTGAGGGACAGGAAGGAAAAGGAAGGAACCAGAACATTCCTTTCCTCCTCCTCCCTCGCCCCTTTCTCTGTCTTTCTGTTTGTTCCTCTCACCTTCGAGTGGACTTCCGCCACCCCTTCTTTCATGTTCTTTCTTTCTTTCTTTCTTGCTTGCTGGCTTCCATTCTTTCTTTTTTTCCTGTTTCCCACAGACGACCTTTGCTCTCCCTCCTTTCTGTCTTCTCTGTGAGATACTGCCTGATGAAGCAACCACTTCGTTTTTCTTTTCTTCCTCCCAGACCAATCACTCCGGTCCTGTTCTGACTTCCCCCAGTATCTGCTTTCAGATACTAGCGATCTCAGGAAAGCAGGAAGGAAGGGAGGAAGGGAGGAAAGAAGGAAGAGAAAAAAGAAATGGAAGCAGCAAAGATGGCGAGAGACAAAAAGTGACGCACGCTTCGGTCGCATGTTTGGACTTGGGAGTGTCTGTGTGAAGAGACGGCAACATCTCGCCAGAAGAAATCAAAAGAAGAAAGAGACATACATGCATGCATCCATACAGGTGTGCAAGACAGCAAGAATCAAAAAATCAACCAGCCCACGTAGCCGTGCACTCAAATCTGGGACAGCGCCTTTCTCTCTCTCTCTCTCTCCCCCCCTCTCTTTCTGTCTCTCTACATTTCAACAACAAATACAAAAGCGGAGGGAGAGATCCAGAACTGTGAAGGAAGTACGTCGGATCTCACTCTCATCTCTCTTCTCCCGGCTTTCCTTTCCGTTTGTCTGTTCGTTTGTTTGTTTGTCAGGGGTGGCCTGTCGATGCTCTGCGAGAGAGAGAGATTTGTTTAAACGTTTCCTTTCCCTTCGCAGAAACATACAGACGAGAGGGAATTCCACCAACGTGCAGACGTGAAGAATACAAACAAGTAGAAGACATGATTGAGGCACGAAAGAACCTCATGCCGTTTGTATAAGAGGGGGGGGAGCAGAAGTAGAAAAGAAAAAGGGTACAGACAGAAGAGAAGAGAAGAGGGGGACACACACACACACACACACAGAGAGAGAGAGAGAGAGAGAGAGAGAGAGACATTGGTGGTAGGTACATGGAAGGAAGGAAAGAAGGAAGGAAGAAACGCAGACATATCATTGTTTTTACACGCAGGCAGAGAGAGACATGTGAAGCTAGCTCGGAGACGGGAAAGGAGGGAAGGAACAGGGCGCGGATGCGGACAAGCATGGACCCCGTCGGTCCGTTTCGTTTCATTCTTTCTTTCTTTCTTTCATTTTTGTGTTTGAGGAGAGGAGACGTGCTTCCTTCAATCAACCTTCCTTGTCCTTCCGGTGTGCACGCGCCATATGGAAGCATTTTCTGTTCTCGTCGTCGCTCCGCTGACATGATTTTCCTGGCGTGCCCATCGCCCCGCTGCAACTACCCTCCTCTCCCTTGCTTCGGCAGACAACACAATGCACCCCCCCACACACATTCACCGTAAAGAATCAATCGAAGCATTCAGCCACCCAGGAAGGAAAGAAGATTTCAAGCGCCCCCTTGGAGGCATGCAGTCGGGGGTCGACGTGTTGAACAACGACAACGACAGCTCACTCGACTGCCTGCCTACCTGCTTCTTGCCTCTCTGTATGACTGTTTGCTGTATGCACACCCAAGAAAGAAGCGAAAAATTAACGCCAGCCGCTCCGCCTCACTGTGTGTCGGTCTGATCAAGGAAGGCCTAAGATCGCAGCGACTCGACAGCGCAGAGAGAGAAAAAGAGAGAGAGAGAGAGGGGGGGGGGAAAGCGCAGGTCGACAGCTGACCGCCTCAAGGGGCAGAGAGGACGCACACACAGCAGGTTGCAAGGTCTCTGTGCGGACAAATACTCCAATAGAACCTGAAGAAGAGAAAGGAAAAGATGGCGGAGACTTCTTGTCACTCACCCACCTTTGCAGATCGGGGTGCGGGTATGGGCGAGAGAGAAGGACAAGACAAAAAGACAGAAAGAATGCTGCAAGAGAAACAACCCGACGAAACTGGTCGTGGCCTGAAAGAAGGAAGAGAAAGACAGTACCTCCAAGAAAAACAAAGGAAAGGAGGCACGGGGGCGAACCAATGCTCAACTTTTGTAAAGAAGTAGAAGGGTGTGTGTGTAGTTTTCCTTTCTTTCCTCATTTCACTCGAGTGCGCAGAATAAGGAAGGAAGGAAGGAATCTTTCTGTCTGTTCGTCTGTCTGTCTGACAGACTTCACTGTTCCTTCCATCCATCCGGACGGTGACTTGCACGCTTTTCTTCGTTTCTGTTTTCAAGCTGAAGAGTTTCAATGAAAAAGTAAAGCATAGAGGAGCAACTGCAGTCAGATCTCCCGCGCGCGTGTACCTTTCTTTGATAGCTCGGCTTCAGGTTTCAGGGCGGAAGGAAGGCAGAGAAGGAAGGGACCAGAACACCCTTTCCTCCTCGCTCCTCCGTCCTTCATTTGATTCTGTCTTGTTCTCGCAGTCCACTGATTGTTCTTTCTTCTTTGTTTCTTTCGCGCTCTGTTGCTCCTTCCATCCTTTGAACTCTGTTGGCCTTTCTCCCCCCTGTCTGCTCTATGAATGAACTTTCTTTCTTTGATTGATTGACAACCTTCGATGGATCACACACACCTTTGAGTTCCTCCTGTCGACTCACTCACTAACGCAACTGACTGGGTCCAGACGGAAGGAAGGGAAAAGAGTGAGTGAGTGAGTGAGTGAGTGAGTGAGAAGAAAAGGGAGTGACCACGCACTCCCAAAATGAAACGAAACGATCGAGGTGGAAGGAAAGGGAAAGGGGTATCGAAGGAAGCATGTTGGACGACAAATCATTCGAGCACAAATAGAGAGATATTTATAAACGAGCACCAAGACATTTGTCAGAGGAGGTGGGAGAAGGAAGTAAGTGCACAGGCAGCCAGCGGGATAAAAAAAACCGAAAGGCTGAATGCAGGAAGGAAGACGAGATTGTTTGTAAGGAACGAAGGAAGCAAAAAAGACAGTGTGAAAAGACAAGAGGAACGACAGAATGAAAGAGTTTCCACTACCTACGTTCAGGTACGATGGAACACTCTCGCGTTGCTTCACTTATAATACAAATGGATTTTCTTTCTTTCTTTCATTCAAGCATATATTCAGCAACCCATTCCACCCTCGAGTGCAACAATCAATCGAGCCGACCCCCCCCACCCTCGACCCATAGAGGAGAGAGACAGCAGCAGACGAAGAATCGAAACGACGCCACCGACTTCTCTTCTCTCCCTCCGCTTGTCGGCTTTCGGCACTCTGTCATTCCTTCCTCGTGCATATGAAGTTGTTCAGCCTGCTGTCTGCCACTCACTCGAGCTGAGTGACAGTACAGGCGTGTGGATGATGGTGGCGACGACCTCCAGCAACCCAGGATGGGTTCTCCATCGGGGGGTGCTGCTTCGGCTGCTTGAACCTCCAGGGATCTGGAGCGGGTCTCGAAGGCGGAGGTACGGGAGGGGTGGGGGTGAAGAGTGTGGTGGTACGATCAAAAGATGAACAGGGCGGCGGAGCGACGGCGGACTGAAGTTGCGGTTCGATCTGAGGAATCTCATTTCCCTTCCCTTGTTCCTTGCATGGATATGCAGCAAGCAAGGGGGGACCCTGGTGCTGCTGCTCCTGGTAAGTGCATGTGTGCGACTGCTGAGGCTGAGGCGGCGGGAGGGGCCCCCTCGGCGGGGGGGGGATGGGCCCATTCCATCCCACTCCATTCCCCTGCGCCGCCCCACCCCAAGCTCCTCGCATAACCTTGTTTTCAACAGCGCATTCTTGATGCTCATCCTGTGTCGAGCCTGAAGAATCGCAACAGCAGTCCGCAGAATGGGACAGGCTATTTTCAGGTGGGGTCAGGGTGGTCGACCTGCCTGCTGACGGGGGCGAACCCGAACCGGTCCCCCCGATTCTTGTCGGAGTGCTCCCCTCTCTCCCTTCTCTCCCGCTCTGTCCTCCTATCATGGTCTTCTCCGCAAACCACCTCGAGGCTTCAACCGAACCTTCCGCGCGACCGAAAGCGTTCAAAGGAGGAAGGGCAGGAGGAAGGATGAGTTCCTTGGTCTTTGCCTTTGCCTGCAACTAACGAACGAAACAGAGAGAGACACCAACGCAGAACATGCGCATACCGATCACGTGCACTCAACAGAACACGACTTCCATCCACATCAGAGAGCACCTGTTCGTTCTATGGACTTGACAGACGCACAGCTGCGCAGTTCAGTCGCCTACAGAGACATCTACACTCCGTGACAGACAACACACGATGGATGAAAATTGAAGGCAGGATTCAAGAGGGAAGAAAAAGATACTAAGTCGGAGGCAGGATCGAGACCGTCTTCCCCCCTTACTTCATTTGGTCGAGATGACGTGCTGTCGCTACTCACGAGACTGCTTAGGCAAGTCGGAGTCGCTGAAAGCGAAGAACGCGGACAGAGACGCAGCGGATCGATCAAACCCACACACACACACACACAGAGAGAGAGAGAGAGAGAGAGAGAAAGAAATGGGCACAAGTTGGACGAAATCGCCTTCCTTCCTTCCCTCCCTTTTCGCTGCATCATGCACCTCGATTGAACAAAGATCTCTCTCACCTCTTCCTCGGCAAGCGCCGCCTTCTTCTTCTCTGCCGCCTTCTTCCTTGCTCCTCTGCGCTTCTTCCGTTTCCCTTTCTCCTCGCTGTCACGCGTATTCGCATCCGCCGCGTCTCCGTCGAGGTTCGCCACTTTTTCCTTTTCCTCCCTGTCGCACTCCCTCATCGCAGCGAGGAAAAATTTCTCCTCGCCCAACTTGATCGTCACACGGAGACGTTTCCTGAAAGACCCTGAGCCCACCTCGAGGCCATTCAGTCGCTGCAGGGCCCGGAGTGTTGACTTGTGATCGAGGAAACAGACGAAGCCGTACCCCCGGGACTTCTTCAATTTCGGGTCTTTGATCACACGGCAACTGACGATCGTCCCACATACACGGAAGTGCTCGATCAATTTCTCCCGACCCCAACCGATGGGAAGCCCGAAGGCAAAGAGATTCGTTCCGAGTGCACCAAATTTCCCCTTGGGCATTGTTTGAGGGAGTTCTGCTTCCCCTGCTTGCCCCCACTGATTAGGGCAATACGGGAATCCCTGTAACTCAAAACTCATTTCAGAGGCATCGACTTGCGGTGCAAGCTGTCTCACTGCGTCCATGGTCTCAGCAATGCGTGCAGGCCTCCAGTTGGGGTCGGCTTCCCAGGGAAGCGGCCCGTTTGAGCAGATGCAGCACGAACAATGCGCACTTTCCTCCAGCTTATCGTCCTCTTCGACCGTCCCTTCCACCTCTACGGTCTGCATTTCACCTTCTTCACTGAAAACAGCTTCTTCACTCGATGGGTAAAGCAGCGTCCCTTCTGCCGAAACAGAGCTGCCGCCAGGAACAACTGTAGGGCAGTCACCCGGCATTTCCCAACAGTCTCAGGTGTCAACTTTGACACCTGCTGGTTTCACGATCATTCCCCCCTCCATTGAATGTGAGGAGTTTTTCTGGACCACCTACTTTCAGTCAAGCTCTGCCATGTTCACTTCATGCTACTTCCTCGACTTCCGAC
Source organism: Chromera velia (assembly GCA_018398765.1). Lineage (NCBI taxonomy): Eukaryota > Chromeraceae > Chromera > Chromera velia. The sequence continues at coordinate 3,015 of JAHBMJ010002261.1, read as the reverse complement.
GAAGCCCTCTGAGAGACCATAGGGGTCAAGAGGGAGAGGTCAGCACGGTTGCTTTGATGTCGTCTGCGTGGCCGGTGTGTCCCTTTAATTGTGTGTCTCGAATTTCTGAATTTTCGCGGTAAAAATCTGACGGATGAGTGCCATTGAGTGCCATATGAGTGCCTTATTCAAACTCTCGCGGGCATGCAAGCGCGCGCGACGCGCGCGCGCAAGCTAGCGCTCGATCACAGATTGATTATGTGAAAAAAATAAAGTTGGGGCCCCAAGTTCCCCAACGGGCTTACTGACTGTCTCTAATATGCAAAAAATTCGGGATTAGACCATTTCCGCGCTGCCCTCCGAGATTTCCGAAGTGTACAGTGCACTTTCCGGGACCTCTCATAATTCGGAGACGTCATATGCAGTTCTTGCCGTGGCCCCCGGACAAAAAAAATCAAACTCAGACCGCGCACTTGTGCACTGAATCACAGGGGCCACGGCATTTCTCAGTTGAGTCAGGCGAAAAAAAATTTGGCTCTGATCGATCTGACAAGAATTTTGAAGCACGGCCATTTGAAAGCCTTCTGGCAGCTGATAAGAGCGTAAAGAGAAAACCACTCTGACTTTCCCTCCTGTTCATGTGTTGGTGTTGTGCCTGATACACGAGCCTGCATTCTTGCACCTGAGTGTCAGTGTGGTGTGTGACGTGCCCGTGTTTGCCACAAGTTTCGCAAGTGTCTACAGATTCATCGTCGGTTGTGTAGTTCTTTGCCATTGCTTCACAGTTTCTTTCGTATTTTCATTGTATTGGTGGTTCCACTGTCCCCAAGTCCTTCTCTGTACTTGTGCATCTTTTCTTTGCCTGTGCGGCTGCATAGACCGTGTCAGTTGTCCAGAAAAGTTTTGCGGACGCGGAGACGATGGAAGCTTCGCAAGCAAATGGCGTGGGTATGATGGGCGAGGCTCAGGCCCCCCAGATGGCCCCTACCGGCGCAGGAGGGTGCCCCCCGATCGAGGTCAAATTGTTTGTTGGCAGGGTTCCTAAGTCCTACACGGAAAATGACGTGAAATCCCTGTTTGAGCCTTTTGGTCCGATTACCGATTGCCTCATTATTCGGGACAAGGAGACGAACAATCATCGTGGGTGTGCTTTCGTGAAAATGGCGTCCATTACTCATGCCGATTCTGCTGTACGTGCAATGAACAATATCAAGGTGCTAGAGCAGACCCTTGGGCCTCTTACTGTGAAGTACGCATCGGGTGAAGCAGAGAGACTCGGCCTTCCTCATGACCTCGCACCTGCGGGAGTGGATCAGGTGAGGAGGAGACGGTGTGATTTGTGTTCTTTCTTTGTTTGCTGCAAGAGCTTTGTTACCCCTCTCTTGATCCGCATTCTTTTGATCTTGGGATGGCGTGTCCTCTTTTTGACGTTTGTCCTATTCTTGTGTGGGTGGGTTCGCTCTTTTCAATGCTTACCGTGCTGTTTGCTTTTTTTGTCTTTTGTCTGCCTTTTCGTCTCCCCGTATTCTCTGCCGTGACCCCTCGGTCATCAATCTGTGGCCGCGCCTTTCTATCCTTTCGCCTCTCACCTGTGCTCATCAGTTTGCATGTAGCAGCGGAACGTGACTCTGCTTGGCCCTGCTTTATATCACCTTTTTCCCGCTCTGTCTTTTTCTTTCTTTCTTCCTTCCTTCCTTCCTTCCTCTCTTTTCTTTTCTTTTCTTTTCTTT
>JAHBMJ010002260.1:89266-104625 GCA_018398765.1 Chromera velia | reverse complement strand
TCTCTCTCTCTCTTTCTCTCTCTCTCTTTCTCTCTCTCTCTTTCTCTCTCTCTTTTTCTCTCTCCCTCTCTCTCTTTCTCTTTCTCTCTCTCTCTCTTTCTCTTTCTCTTTCTTTCTCTCTCTCTCTCTCTCTCTCTCTCTGTGTGTGTGTGTGTGTGTGTGTGTGTGTGTGTGTCTGTGCGTGTATGTGTGTGTGTGTGTGTGTGTGTGTGTGTGTGCCTGTCTGTCTGCCCGTCCGTCCGTCCGTCCGTCCTTCCGTCCGTCCGTCCGTCCGTCTGTCTGTCTGTCTGTCTGTCTCTGTCTGTCTGTCCGTCCGTCTGTCTGTCTGTCTGTCTGTCTGTCTGTCTGTGTGTCCGTGTGTCTGTGTGTCTGTGCGTCTGTGTGTCTGTGTGTGTGTGTGTGTGTTCCGCCCATCACTCTCTCTCTTCTCTCTATGTTTATGTTTGTCTGGCAGTCAAGTCGTTGAAAAGAAAACAAAACCTTGGTCTGTCCGTCTGTCTGTACATGCCTCCGTCTGTCTGTCTGTTATGTACAGAAGAAGAGAAGGGAGAAGAAGAAACATATTAATATACAGTCTGTCTGAAATCATATAGTTTGTCTGTCTTCCTTCTTTCCTTCCTTCCTTCCTTCCTATTTCTCTTCTGTCCTCTCCTTCTTACATGTTGTCTCTGGGTTGCGTGCATCCGCTCCTTCGGACCAGTTTTTAACATGTCACCGAAATTGTTTTTTCCATCAACGACCAGACCTCAATTGCATTCATTTGTCTTTCTGCAGAAGGGTGAGACCCCTCTAAAGCTCGCGGTCCTCAACGACAGGGCAGAGTCTCTCGACGTCATGCTCGAAACAATCACAGACACCGCCATCATACAGAACCGTCCTTCCCAGGGTTCCTTTGTTTTCCGTTTCTCTGTTATGCTCTTTCTGGTTCTGTCCTTAGGCCTGCTTTGTATTTTGGCCCTGTCGAATAGACGGTCAGAGGCATGCACTCCTCTGTCTCCTCACCCTTGCTTCTCGGCAGCTCAAGACGCACAGTCAGCTCATCGTGGAAGAAATAAACTCGGGAAGGATCTCCGTAGAAACCATGAAGGTCTTGGGGGACAGAATCGACCTGAATGACGTGCAGGGATGGGTGACAAAACTAGAAAACGGTTCGGTCAGTTCACTCTTTTTTTCTCAAAGAATGTTGGAGTTTCTTTCAGAGGACGTATTTGAGGTTCCGTGGTGGAAGCGTACGACAGCCAGCCTCCCTCCTTTGGCCTAGTTTTAGACGGCAAAAAACTGACAGCATGCATATGAAGCCCTTGATTGTCGAGTATATACAAGCTCTTGTTATTGGTCTTGTATCTGCAGAGCAATCCCGAAATCGTGGAGTCTCTCCTCCACGTGGCTGTCCGGATTGGAAGAGGTGACGTGGTGCCTGTTCTGCTGTCGTCGGGCTTCGATGTGAATGTGAGGAGTAGTATTTTGGTGAGTCAGCTCTGCTGTGACATTTTTCTTCTGTGTTTTTTGAGACTTTTTCCTTGCTGTGATCTGTCGCTGTGCCTACCTTTGGTTTGAGTTTCTTTTGACCCTCGTGACCGGTGAATTTTCCTTCCAGTTCTCTGCATGACACTTTCGTCTCCCGAAGAATCCTTTCACTCCTCTCCAAAATGAATGCCGAACAGTGGAGCTGGAGAATTCGCTGTTCTTGGCCTCCACTGTGGGCATGTACAGCTCTCTTACCGATTTGGCTGCTCTTTCTCTCTCGGCTGCTTGGTACTTCCCTTTCGCAAGACTTCAAGAGGCTCCGGTAAGTAACTCCGAAAACGTGTTTTGTGGTATCTCAAGCGAGTAGTGTGGAGTGTATAGTGCTCTGCTTTTGGACCTTCCTGTGCCTTGCCTCCTCCACCATTTGATAAGTTGGTCCCCTTTGCACAGGAAAATATGAGCCCAGTCGACCTTGCTTTCAAGTGTGAGAGGTTTGATATTTTCCCGCTTCTTGCGGAGACGATGAACTCGAAGGTAAGTGATCTCCGTTGCTGTCTTCTTCAGTCTCAATTGTTTTCCTGTTTTTTTTGTTTTGAGATTTCTATCTCTAAAGAGTTTTGATGAATTAATGATCGCAGCCCGGTCAGATCACAGAGTCTTCAGCTTCAACGGAATCCTTTATGCTTCGCCTCTTTTTTGTTCTCCTATTCTTTCAGACTGTGAATGAAGATAGAACTCCTCCCTATCCGCTTCTGCTGCCCCTCTTTAGTCCCCCTTTCGTTTAGATGACTTTTTGCATTCGCCATTAGTTGGAAGAGAGAGTTTGAGCTAAGCACGGCCGCGAAATTTTGTGAGTGCCATGAATCAACGTAGCTGTCCGGATCAAAGATGATTTGTTGTATTCTGGCTTTCTGCTGTTGCTCTGTACCAACGGTTGCGGAGTTGGTGCAAGTGAATTCGCGACAGATTGTCTGCGAGGAGTGCATATGTGTCTGCAGACCGCAACACTTGCGCTTCACCGTGCCATCCAGCACGGAAGGGACGAGCTGATGCAGTTGTGTTTCGACAAAGGGGGGGACCAAAATGCAAGTAACACTTCTTTGGCTTATTCTTTTAGTTCCACTCCGGAGGTGCCGCAATGGATGCCATGAGTCGAAGTGCATTGACGCGTGCAATCATTCAATTTCGCGTGCGGGTTGGTCCTTGTCTGCGGGTGCAAGACTTTGAGGGTGGTACGACAGAAGGAGCATTTGGTCAATGCATGCGTGAAAGTACCGATCGAGTTTGGGCAGGCAGGTCTAAAGCGTCTGTGCAGGTCCCTTTTTTCGTTTCAACCGCCGGTCGAAGTTCAACAATTGACGTACCCCGTTTTTGAACTCTCCTGGCACATCCAAAAGAGAAGCCCGCTGTAAGCGGTTGCAAATTGGATGTCCTGTTTGACTTTCTTGTGTATGCTGATGTCTTTTGCAGAAGTCTTCTTCCGAGTTGTGCCCGGTCAGCCAGCCGGAAGTCATCTCTTCCCTGTCTACTTACTCTGCCCCCTTTCTGACTGACCCGAGACGCGTTTTTGCCTCTCTGCTTGTTTTGTGGCAAAGGAAAAGACCCGTCTGGATTTTGTCTGGTTTCTGTTGCATCCATTCTCCTTCCACTTGCCTCACTCGATGCCTGTGTCCTCTCTTTGTCTGTCCGTCTGTCTGCGTTTCAAAATTTGCGCACATCTGCCTTCTCCTCGGGCTAGTTCATTCATTCGTCCTTCAAATGTGCATGGATTTGGAGGTCTCCCAGATTTTTGCTCTCCTTGAAACAGCCTTTGGCGTCTTGCTTGTGCGTGTTGCTTGCATTCCTGAAAGCGAAACAGGATCGACACATGATTGACGCCCCTGGAAGTCATCTTATTCTCCACGAGAATGTCTTTCCGGCCGTAGTCTTCCAAGAGACTGTCACAGAGGCACTCCCGCCCTTCTCCTCTCGATCTTTCATGAGATTCCTCCTCGAAGGACATTTGCAGGCCGACCTCCCGCCCCTGTATCGGGCAATCCAGTGCGGGAATGTGAAGTGTCTCCGCAAGTTGATCTCTGCGGGGGCAGACGTGAAGAGGATGCAAAACACCGTCGCCTACCTGCGTCCGGCCCCTGACCCACTTCAGCTCGTACCTGTGGTAAGTCTTGAGTGAGGTTTGTCGTTCTCGTTTTGACTTTTTCAGGGTGTGCGCGTCCTTGAATCTGTCAGCCGTTTTGGTCTATCATTTCATTCCAGCTGTGATTGATCGTTCGTGGATCTGATTGGAGTGCCAGGAGTCTGTGAGACGTCCCAAGCCCTCTTTTGACTCCTTTCAGGGAAGGAACGACAGCCAACCTCGTTTTCGCACGGTCTCATTCAAGCAAACCGTTCTTCTGGCAGCGGTGCGAGGGAAAAATGACGAGATGGCTAGCGAGATGGTTGAAGTTCTTCTTGCTGCCGGCGCAAAATGGACAGAGGAAGACGAGGTGGGGGACTCGCATGGTGTGATGTCTCTTCAGTATTTGCACTTTGTTCTGTCCGTTGAAGGGTCAGATGCTTCTTCCAAGAGCGTCCTTTTTTTCCCTAGTGGATCTGATTCAACCGTTACGTCCTTTTTTGACTTGCACCACAGCATCTTGTCTGCAATATGTGATCAGAGATTCTCTTCCACGCATCAGATTCATCTTCGAGTTCCCTTTTGTGTGTCTTCCCGCCTTCTCTCTCTGAGTCAGGCGAGAATTAGCTGTACTTTCCATGTGCGGTGTAAAAGATCCCACGGCGATTCTTGACTTCTTTTTCTCACATATCCGTTGCCCCCTCTTGCAGGTCGCAGTTCAAAAGCTCAAGTCGTCTACTGACCCCCGTGATGTCAGTGGAGAAGCTCGCGTGTTTCCATGACATCTTGGATCGACGCCCGCCTGCTTTCGTAATCCTGAGATGTGTCCATTCTTCTGCTGCTCTTCTTCGGGGTTTCTGAAACGCCCCTCTCTCGTTCTGACTCGATCGTCGCTGCATTTGTTTCGCTTCTTGTTAAGCAAAGGAGGCAGCCAGTGTCCCTCCCTCTCCCTTGATTGCCGAACCCCCCTCCGTCTGCGCACTAGCGTCTAGAAATACGTGTCGTGTGTGCGTGTGCAGCAAGAGGTCCTGAGTGCTTCCCATCCACTTCCCGAGAAGGTGAGGGCAACGCGCGACGGCCGTTGAGGAGAGCAGAAGCCAAAACTTCCCCACAGGGTTGCCGAGTGCATGTCAGAATCGAGCTGGGAGTGCCTGAGTAAAGCCTTTTGTTTGGTAGAGCATGGCTGGTCTCGATCGACGTTTTGAAACGCCCGTTTCTGTTTCCATCCACATTGCTTTGCTCCTTTCACATTTCCGCAGCATCATCGTTCTTCCGAGCGCTGCAAGGGTTGAGCGATTCCACGTGAAACGTTGTCGATGCGATTAAAACAGCGGTTTCTTAGCGCGCTTTTTCAGGCTTCTGATTGATGATGTCTCTCTCCATTTTTGTGAAGCATGCTTTGGTCTTTGGAGAAAGTCGGAGTGCTGGAAACAGTTCTGGATTGCATGAGTGGCTGTGTTGTTGTCTGTGTTTCAAAAGAAAGAGAGCGAGCAGCTTGAGGAGTAGCGTGTGAAGACAGGGCATCAACTATAGAGCATCGATGGGAAAATGGGAAAGAATATGAAAGTACACGAACGTACGAGAAACGACTCCGGACTAACTCCATGCACATCCGTTTTGTTTCAAAGACATGTCGCACTCGTGACTTCCTAGGTGACTTCGTCCGACCTCCTTTGACTTCTTCTGAGGTCCTTCGACTCATTCTAACGTGTACAGAAAATTATTGACCTACTCATAAGGTTAAAGGTCGAATGAATGCTGGGAAGAGGTTTCCCGTTATTTTATATGTTCGGAGCAGTGAGCACTCATATCATGCTACATCATGCATATTTAGAACTTTTAAGACATTCTCTATTTAACCATACCGATAGACCTTCAAAAAAAAATAATTTAATTCAAATTTAACTTTTTAAAATTTGTTCTACAAAAACCATTTTTTGATTAATTTTGAAAATCAAAGACCGATTAACTTATATATAATTATATAGGAATATTATATTTCTAAAAAAAAAGTATAGACCATCAATTAGTAAAACCATGCAAATATGTTTCAAGTTATAGAAGGTATACTTCATAAACATATCGTTTAAATTTAATAAGCACACATTGAATTTAGTTTTAGAGAAAAATAAAACACTGCGGCAAGTATGCGTACGTTGCATACTATTACACACTATTAAATCTGGAGAATACGAGAAACTAGTAGAGAGAATACTAAAATCCTTTTTACTTAAACTGGCCCATGCACTAATTCGCCCTATTATATATAGCCTAATTTAATGTAAGGATTATTTCAAACTTTACAGCTCATAAATTATACTCAACAACTGAGTTACTATAATTGTTGTAAATTGCTACTATATATTATACTATGTATTAATTAGTAAGCGCCCATATTTAAACGCAACCATAGGCAATATATTAGACGTGACTGAGACGTCCTAAAAACAATTTCAACTTTGAAAAAAGAAGTTTTAGAGTATTGCTTTACGCCGTTCTAGTAGACGCCGTTTTTTCTCTTCGCGAAGGTCGATCAGACTTCGACCGCTCTGGAAAGTCGCGTAGTTTCATCGTCATGCCCCTTCAACTCGATTCTTATACCCACCTGATGAACCTTCAATCCTCAGACTTTTGCAGAAGCGCCCCCCGCTCGCAGATACTCAAACAAAGTGTGCATATACGCACCCAACTGCTCGTTTCACTTTCATGGTCTCGACACAAGCGCACGGTGTGGGCCAAGAGACAAGAAATGGGAAGAAGAGGTCTCGCACAGCATGTGTTTGTGCGTGTAATGATTCAAGCATGCACTTTCGAGAAGACTGCATTACGGTATGTGAGAAGGACAGGCAGAGTCACGGATTCACAAAACAACGAAAGAATGCACAGGCACAAAAAAAGCACCACCGTGGTTTGAAGCCATCCATGCGTCGGAACACACGCATGCATGGTCACTTGAATGGAAACCCCCACCCCATGTGATCCCACAGCCAGCCCCGCTTCTCCCAACTAGTTTGTCAAGAGGTGCAAGGAGGCGTCCCAAAGGAATAAACTTATTTGAAACTGCACGCCGGCCCGTTCCCCGCAACACTCTCCGTGGCAGGCTGCCTTCTGTGTGAGCAGGGAAGGACCCTTTGACTCTCGGGTGCCCTTCCCGTATAGCCTTGAAGAATGGAAAGCAGGAAAACGGCAGCAGGGACGTGGACGGACGAAGTACTGTAATGGATGAACGGACATCAAGTGATGAGCGGAAAACGAAAAGGGCGAAAAATGCGAGGAGAAGGTTGGACTCGCCTCCCTACTAGAGGGAGAGAGGGTGAGATGGATGAAGGCAAGGCTTCAGCGTGTTTTCTTCTGTTCATCAAGCAGCCACCACACAGCACGAGAAATGAAGCAATGAACACACTCAATGCAAACGCACATATGTACGTTGACTGACTCACGAAAGCACATGCACACACAGCTGATGCATATACACACGAACATGCACAAGCACATACACGCTCAAGCAAATGCATGTGTCCACGCACAGGCAATCAAAAGTAGAGCCTCCTCAAGACCCATTTCAAGTTCACGCCCCCTCTTCCACCCCACAGAGTCAATCTCCACTCACTTACCCACCGGTGTGCTTTATCAAACAGACTGATATGCCGTGGCGCGTCTCACGACAGCATGAGCGCACTTGTGGATGAACTCTTCCTGCATTTTCTCCCCCTTTTTTTCCCAACCCCATGATGCCTTTCGTTCCCTTGCCCCCCTAAAATTCGAATGTAATGCTGATTTGTACCTGAACGTTACAAAGTATGCCCCGATCGCCCCTCCATTCCCCGACGAAAAAGAGCAAAGAAGAGCTGAAGGAAGAAGGAAAAGTCAGTCCCCACGCGCCGCAAAACTCGTCCAGCTAGTGTGCAGACTTTGCTGCTCACAACAATTCTGCGTGCGTCGGCGTTTGCCCCTCCCCACTGTCGTCATTCCCTTCCCCCAACCCTCTGTCTCCCCTTCTTCCTTCCTTCATTCACTTCTTTGTCGGAGACTTCCCCCCAGCCGCGGCGGCAGGCGGTGTCCCCGCAGCCTTCTGAGGAGTCCCGTGCCGCACCGCCGTCTTGGGAGGAGCCCCTGTCGGAGACAGCGGTTGTCCGCCGTTGGGTGTTGCGCCCCCTCCTGGTGTCTCCTGAGGGAAGTTGGGAGCCATCGGGACCTGCACAGGCTGGCTGGGGGCTCCTGGGGCTGCGTTTGCGTTGGCGTTGGCGTTTGTCTCTGCATTCGGGTCGTCTGGGTAGTTCCTCTCAATCTCCATCACCAGGGCCTTCAGGGTGGGAGGGAAGGAGGGAGGGAGGGAGTGGGAGACGGCGAGGCGAGCACTTCTTTACACACATCAAGTTGAAAGAGACACTGACAGAAGAGGCCTTGATGAGACAGACGCAAAGAAAAATGCGGAAGAAGAAGAACAAACATCCAATCAATCAATCAATCAATCAATCAATCAATCAATCAGCAAGCCAGACAGACAGCTACATGATGCAATTTTCTTGTGGGTCTCTGTCCCGCACCCCACATGCAGACCTTCAGAGGTTCGAGGTCCTCCATCGAAACCAGGTTGAATTCTCGAACGAAGAAGAGGAAGTGCTTGAAGCAGCAGTTCAAGTGAGCTTCCGCTCCGGCCTGCAGAATATACAAAACAGTGGGTGGGGGCACGGATGGAAAAAACGGGGGCTGAAAGGAAAAATAAGAAACACAAGACTGTTTAATGAGCTTGAATATATCGGAGACCATGCTGGGCAGCAAACAAGATCCTATGTGCCCCTTTTTCTCTTCTTTTTTCTGCATCTTCCCCTCGATCCTCTCCCCAGAAGCCTCTGTTACCTTTTGGACCTCCTTGAAGTGATGGTAGTAGACGTGCGCGTAGACACGAAAGATGCGACGGAGCATACCCGAGACTTCTTGCCGAAAGTGGGGAGGGAAAGGGACACCTGCAAGAACATGAATTGAGGCGGTGGCAAAAATTCGTCACAGTCATCTAAAGAGGGCAAATCAAATGCGCCTTGTACCGGACAGGCAGGCTCGTTGGCACAGATTTCGGAGAGAACTCTGCCCATTCTTCCGTGTGCATCTCTTAGAGGAAACACAACGATCAAGGACAATTGAAGAAGGAAGACGAGAAGCATCATGCTCTCTTCTAGTGGACCTAGGTACTGTCTGGTTTCTTCTCTTCTCAAATTCTCAAACAGGAGGAAGATGAGGAAGGAGCCCTGCAGCAGCCAAGAGATCCACATGCACCACCCGCCAACGGGCCCACCCACCAGGCTCGATAGGAAAGAGCGTAGTGTCCCGCAACTTTGCGTCGCACCACTTCACGAGGTGCTCCATGTACTGAGGGGCCGATATCTTCTCAGGCGGCCTGTCAGGGCGGAAAGCCCACCGGTATTCAAACCTGCAAACAGTGAGGGGAGCAGAGAGGACGAATGAGGTGCGTGCGTCTGCTGAGTTCGACGCATATTCTTTGTCCCAAACAATAAACTGAAACATGACTTCGCTCAAACCGCGAGCGCTGGCAGATAGACAGACAAAAAGATGATAAGAAGCCCAGAAGGCTGCCCGTGACTTCAATTGAGCCGATTGTCCGGTACTAGCGAAGGAGGGGGGGGGTGAAAGGAAACACACGCAGGGAGCAGGGTGGATCCCAGTCTGCCAGGAGTATGATCGAGGCAATCGGTCTCATGCCCTGTTACCATTCCTGCCTGCCTTCTCCACACGCCCGCAACGTCCTGTCCCTATGCTGGGCTGCCTGACATCCGAAAGAACAAAAATGCGGGCTGGCTGTCTGACTGACTGACTGACTTCGTGCCTGCCGCCATGATGGGACACCCAAGGTCAGTGCAGAAGTCCGCAGTGGCAGACCAGAGGAGCCCGACTTCGTTGTACATGTCCATGGCTGCACGTGCTCGGGATGAAAACAGACAGAGAGGTTAATCAGTCGGTCGCAAAAGCATCGTCATCTAGCTGTGTGCAGAGCCATATGCCTGTATGAACATCAGGATAGAGGCGCTCACACACTAACGCAAAGAACTACGAGCAGATGTAGGAAGGGAAATTCGAAAGTGACGGATAGAGAAAGAGAGTTGCCGCAACGTCCCAACCATTCAACAGCAGAATGCAGGGAAGGGGCAAGACTTGTGCCCTCCCCCCTGTGTGGCGGCGCGAGAGGGGAAACAAATCTCGCTTCAAGACTCTGTCTGCACAAACTGCCAGTGGATCTTATTCGCCCGCTCGCATATCGAGGAATGATCATTTGGCTCTCTCAAATGCCTTTCTTTTGGTCCTCTTATGAGTGCGCGTGCCCGCGCGCGTGCGTGTGTATGTATGTTTGTGTGTGAGTAAGTGAGTGAGTTTGTGTGTATGTGTGTGCGTGTGTGTGTATGAGTGAGTGAGTGAGTGAGTGAGTGAGTGAGTGAGTGAGTATGTGTGTGTGTGTGTGTGTGTGTGTGTGTGTGTGTGTGTGTGTGAGCGAGTGAGTGAGTGGGTGGGTGAGTGAGTGGGTGAGTGAGTGAGTGAGTTTGTGTGTGTGTGTGTGTGTGTGTGTGTGTGATCTGCTACGGTCCCTCTTCACTGCATGTCTCTTTCATGACCAAGCGCATATCAAATTCACTTTTTCAGTCGATCGATCCCTCCCTCCCTTCCTCCACTCACTTTTGACAGCGATCCACTCGTCCTGGTCCACGTTGGGAGGTTTCTTGACTGCGAGTTTCAAGTTGCCCATACCCAGAGTCGCCTTTGCATTTGCAGAGATTCTGAAGGCACACAAAAAAGGAGGCAGGGGAGGTGTTTGGCCTTTGCTCTCTGCACCTGCACACCCAATCGCGCTTTGGGAGTTTCTCCCCTGTCCATTTTGGTCGTCGCCGCACGGGACCATCAGAGGCATGTCCCCGCAGCACATATCGACAGGCTGTGTGACTTCCACTAAACGGAACTCCGTCAGGAAGGTGTCACAAAGTCAGTCTTGACAAATCATACGCAATTCCACACAACATCCTGTAATCTTTTACCACTCCTCAAATCCGAAGCAGGCCGTGCGAGCTTGTTGTACCAGAAGGAGAAACCTCAAAATGAATCTCAACACCCAGTCAATCTCGCAGGAAGCAAGTGAGCAATCCCACAGACTGCCTGCCCGCTGGCCTGCCTGCCCGACCGACTGACAGTGCCAAGGTGGAGCCTTGAGGAAATCCCAGGGTGTTCCTTTGGGTGGCGACGGCGGTCCGTCCTCTGCAGTCGGGATGCGCGGAAGCGGAAGAAGTTAGTCACATATAGTGGAAGCAAGAATGGCAGTCTGAAAGAGGGAGGGAAAGGAACGACAGGATTTCGAAGAGAAAGGGGGAGATGGGATAAATGGAAGAGAAAAAGACGCGCGGACGCAGGCAGAGCGGGAGAAAGGAAGGAAAAGGGAACACAGAGAAGGTCAGAACACGAGTTAGCGCACGGAGAACAAAAGCGCCCTGAAGCATGGATGTCCACTACGTACGAAAAAAGGGTAGCGACTGACGCAAGCAGCATATTGAAGGTCCAGGGGGGAAGGAATCAAGGTTCATAAGCGTGAAGTTCCGTTTAGTCCCACGTAGACGGCTGCACACACACATTCTCAATTAATGGCGCGAAAAAGATTATGGTCGACTTACCCTTTGCCCAGTCGATTCCCTGCCCCTGCATTCTCTGGCTCCAGCACCAGACACCTTCTTTCCAGGCACTTAGTACGGATAAGAATGTATCAGAAGAAGCAAAACCAGAGCGAAACGAACAGAAAGCCCCTGTCCAAAAGAAAGCTTACACAGCGCTCTGCTGCCCCTCTTCCCCTGTTGTTCGCAGAAGCAGTGGCAGTCAGAGGCGAGAAGGAAGGGACTCGTGATTCGCGATGACAGAAATATGCGAGGGCTCTGTCGCACGAACTTGGTTGAACTGTAGGTATTCGAGATCGGCAGAAAATTGCAGCAATCACGTTCCTCGTGCAGTTGTATGGTGCATTTAAGGTCAGATATGTATAGATGGTCAGATATACAGATCGACTGTTTGACGGATTTTGAAGGTCGGCTGCATGTATATCTTCGATCTTGAAAAATTTAGCTCGGACTGAATGTTAGCTCGCGGCGTTATGTGCCGAATAAAAAATGAAATGCAAAATTTTCTGCTGGGGCCTTCAAGCCCCTTAAATTGTTGCCCAGAACTTGACCATCTCCTGATTGAATTCCATGGATGGCGCCGCGCGCCTTTGCACGCAAGGACCGCGGAATTAACCTTAAGAGTTTTCAAGAGGGCATCGCTAACTGTGCAACACTGAGTCTCAGCCAGTCAGACTGACGATTTAATATTAATATCTCAGACATGATCGATATATATATATATATATATATATATATATATCAAACTTTGATCGACAAATCGGCGCTTGCCGATTGATTCGACCGCATGAGGCAGATGATTCCCACCACGCTGAAAGCTCAGCTGTCGCGCCTAGCTCATCAGGTAGCTCAGCCAATTTTCTTTCTCGAGTGAATTCTTTTGCAGCGTGTCTCGCTGACAGGGAGGGTCCATCTTCCTCTTCGATAAGAAAGGACGTTTGTCACTCACTCCCTAGCTCATCTAAACCCGACACCTCCTTGTGATGCCCCCAATTACTGAGAAGGAAAAGGAGCAGCTGGAGCTCCTGTGGTTCCTCTTGAATTTCTCAAACGAGGCCACGTGGACGACTCCTTTGCGGGCGTACGCCCGCAGCAACAAGAGGAGACGGGAAGATCTGAAGAAGGGGATCCCTCCCTTTCTCCTTGACCGCTCTCCCGACTCAATCGAAAACGACGATTCCCTTTCCTTCACCAAAACCGAGCTTGATGGATTGAAGACAAACCCTCTCTTCTTTGCTAGGTTGATGGCGTGTGAAAAGGAAAAGAGAGAGAGGAAGGAAACAGAAACCAAAGGGCCCATCGCATCCCCTGACGATCCCGACACGGTCCCTATTGATCCCCGCGCCGCCAGGATCAAAGATTCCCTTCCCCATCTCCGAAGAGGCAAGCAGCCCCTTGCAGGAGAGAGAACCCCCCCTCGCCCAACCATTCCCGCCAAACGCCAAAGACAACCGCAGGAAGCCGCAGAGTCCAAACTTTGGGGAACCCCCCGCCGGGGCCGCGTTCTTTACCGTTCGAAGAGGGAAAAGGGGAAGGAGAACGAACGCCCGGTACAGAAGGAGGGAGACAAGGAAAACGAGAATGAGAAGCCTGCAGGCATTTTGAAGGAGAAGAATTCGGATGCGGACCATGACGCCCGATTCGCAGCAGCCCAGCAGAGACTCCACAAGGCTCTCACGGGAGGGGGGGAGGAGACGGGAACCGCACAGAAGGGGGAGTCTGCTGTGGAANNNGGGGGGGGGGGGGTTCTTTGTTCGACCGTCTGATGACATTCTCGAAGCTCTGGGAGGAGATGAAGAAGGAATGCAAAGAGAGCACGGGAAAGGAGGCAGAGGAACTGCTCAGACAGATGGATGAAGAGACTGCCGCCGCAGTTGCCGCTGCCTCTTCTTCCTCCTCCTCTTCTTCTTCCTCGTCTTCGAACAAAAATCAGACAGCGGGGGCAGCAGGGGTGGGTGGAGGGGCTCAAAAGAAGAGACGAATGTGAAAGAGATCGAGGGGGAGGTGGATGAGACGAGAACAGAGGGAAAGGAAGGGAGGAGGGTGGGATGGGGGAGGTAAGAGGGCAGTCAGGAAAGGGGAGAAGTCTGTTCTTCTCGGGGCAGGCAGCTCCATGAATCGATCGACTGATGAATCGGTCTGTCGGTCGGACAGGAGGATTCTTCCCCTCTGCAAAAACTCTACCTTCGGTTTCGAGTTGACCTCCCCTTTTCTTCCCCTGTCTTTCCTTCCTGCCGTTTTTCAAACTGTCATTTGACCTATTCATGAACCCACTTCCCTTCGCTCTTTTCAAACGATGACCAATCAAGGAAGTTGGTAGAATTCGGCCAGTCATTGATGCACTGATTCAATAAGTAAATCAGCCATTCACGCATACGCATGACGATCGACACATTCACTCACTCATCAAAGTCATTGAGCCATCATTCATGGGTGCCCGACGTTTCAATTTAATCGCTCGCTGAGCCTCGTTCACCCAATCGCTCGCCGTATTCATGTATGCACTGACTCACCCACGTATTTGGTGGATCGGACTGGATCCATTCATTCAACGAAGACAACCGAAGTGAATGAAGAGCCTGAGGCCCAGGCTGAGGGATAACAAAAGTCGTCGACTAGCCAGTGGCAGCCACATTGTTTTTTGCTCAACTTCAAAAAAGATGTGATGTCTTTTATTAAATTTGTATGATCAATTTCCCGTTTTTTCCTTCAAGCGCTCGTCTAGGACACAACTAGGAGCATTGAATAGCATTGAATATACTGTTACAAGAGCTAGTACAAGAGTGCTAGCAATTTTTCTTTGAATCAGCTAGTAACATGATTTGATTGATTGATTGATTCGCGATCGTTCTGCGCTAGGCCTTCCCACTATGTTAAAATGTCGCCACCGCTAACAGGGCCTAGGATATTATATTTCAGACCCTCCCTTGGGGCTAGCCTCGGGGGCCCGCACTGGTATACCAAACCTGATACACCGCAAACGTAGTGCAAGGGGTGCATATATATATATATATATATATATATATATGCATATATACCATATCTAGCCCTAGATCTAGTCACTGGCATATCCTAGAAGCCCACTAGCAATCTGAATTAGAATCTCCGTCCTTATATAGATTTTCGTCACAGATCGATTTATTAATTGACTCGAATAACTTTTATAGCAATAATTAAGCTAAGTCAACCTACTAAGATGTTAGTCTAGATATGATCGGCATCATTAAAAGTTTTTTTTGTACTAAAGTCTCGGCACAGATTTCAAGTTCTAGACAGATTTTGAATATATTGAAGTTTAAAAAATATAAAATTTTACTGCTATTCTTTTTTGCTAAAAAAATGAATAATCTATAACTTTCAAAATCGGCATCGATAAAGTTCAACATATACAGTTTTGTTTGCGATATTTTCTTACTTCCTCAACCCGATCCAGAGCGTTGAAAGAGAAAAAGATTTTCTGGCCTTGCGAAAATTGCGAAGCTGTCACTCGATCTATGTCACTCGAACACAGAGAAGAAAACATTCGATGTGTGAGAATATTTATGAGAAACTTCAAACGAATACACCGAAAAGATAATTATGGACATGCAGAGTCGTGCGCGTTTCTTCTCAGTGTTCTTTCATCAAATCATCATTCGGCTTTTCCTTTCCCACGCAACGATCTCTCGAAGATTGTAATGCTGTTGCAGTGAAGAGAGAGAAGAAAGGATTGCAACGGAGAGGGTTCAAACAAATACACAGAAAACAATGGGAAGGATACGTGTTCGTTTCAGCGTGTTTCTTCGCAGGCTCCGTTTGGACGATCAAGCAGACAGACGCACAAGAACAAGAAGGCAGGGAGGGAGACGGAGACAGAGAGAGTTTGACAAATGATTGCGTCTTGAACCCGCCTTGTCCAGGAGCCGGTTTCGATGGTGTCTGCCAGCAAGCAGGACACCTTAAATTACTAGCCCGTGGAGGTCTTCGCTCCGTAGATTTTGTGTCCTTACGATTGCCCCTTTCCCTGCAATTGAGATTTTGTTTCTGCTGTTGCTTTTCTCCACGCGCATTCCTTCTTATTTACTTCAGAGTCCCAGCAAGATGAGATCCCTCACCCCCCCCCCCCCCCCCCC